>APFE030985378.1:0-27352 GCA_000404065.3 Pinus taeda
TTCTATGGCATGTCTATTCGTCATATGAGCCACCTTTCTTGGAGATAAGCTTATCCTTCCACCATTCATGGAGACTCCTTCTCCTATATAAGCCTCTACCATTACCATGAGAAGCTAGTTTTGGACAGAGTGGAATTCATAGTGTTTTTAGTGCTGCTCCTAGTAGGCAGTTGGTGTGATAAGTGTGGATTGCTAGAGAGATTAAGGAAGGTTGTGAAGTCTTGTTGTCTTGTATGAGAGAGAGAGTTGTTTGTCTTGGGAGATCTACCTCCAAGGGTGAATGCTTATGAGACTTGTTGGCTGGACCCTCTTGAGAAGGACTCAACGTCAGAACATTGGTTGTACCTTTCTCTATTATTGATTAATAATAGATGACTATTGTTATGGTTCCATTCTCATTTGTCTTTGTAATGGTTAATGTGAATTATATCCTTTCTGACTGATGTATAATTGCTTTTATTAGATTTCACGCTTGTGTTTGTTTTTCTCTTTGTGTTTGCAGGTGTCCATCCACGAGGATAGTGGAGGATCGTGACCGACCAGAGCAAATGAGCGAGAGCGGCATCTCTCCATCAAACAATAGTGCTGGAATCCAAGTAGGTGTTCATTGCCTACCTTTTAATTGCAATTAGGAGCTTGCATAGTAGCATTGATTGATTGTTGCTAGACCCATTCTGGGCTAGTAGGGATCGCCTCTATCCGTAAAGGGGATTTACCTCTCCAACAGGTGGCATATCATATTTTGTTAGGAGGCCATCACCCTTAGGTTATAATGATTGCATTCTAATTTCCGGCAGTACTATATCTTCTTAATCATATATACAATATACCCTTCCCTATTGTTAAATTAAAGTAGCATGTACCTTTAATCTACTTTTGCTAACCTTATTTGTTGTCCTTTGATCTCCTGCGGGTACTTTGCTCTATCAAATGTCCTTTAATCCAAATCACCAAGTGTCCTTGTAGGCTTCAAAAATTTATTAGGCTATGGAAACTGTCTCAGCTACAGAAACTTGTCCGAGCTACGGAAAATTGTTGATTCTGCAGCTAAGAAAAAGAAAATTTTAATAGATGAACTTTATTATTCTTTTTGAAAAGAAAATTGAAGTGCCAACAAATTGTTTTCAACTTTAAATTTCTGTATAAACATGCCAACAACACTGTTGGTTTTCATGTTATACATTTATTTTTATTTATTTTTTAACTAATATATATATTATATTATATATATATATACATTTTCCACCTTAGAAATATTTATTTAGTTTTGTTTAAAAAAAATTAAAAAGAAAAGAAAATGTAAAAATAAAAATAAATAAATTGTCTATATATATATATAATTTATTTATTTTTATTTTTACATTTTCCTTTTTTATTTTTTAAACAAAACTGAATAAATATTTCTAAGGTGGAAAAGAAGAAGAATTCTTCTTGACCATCTTCAGTTTCGAATTATCTTGAAACATTTTAACAAACTCCTCTTTTGTTAATGGCTTCTGGTAAATCCTGAGTCGATGTCCATTTACTAATAGATGAGTTTTCTCTTCATCAATAGTCCTGATTCTAACTGCACCATTGTCAAAGACATTTTCAACTTCATAAGGTCCAAGCCAATGGGTTTGGAATTTTCCTTGAAAATTTTTGAATTTTGAATCAAAGAGCAATCCCCAATCTCTTGGATGAAATTTCCTTTCTTTAATGTACTTATCACGCCATCTTGACCTCTATTGTTGAACTAGGCTAGTTCTCTTGAAGGCTTCTTGTCTGATTTCATTGAGCTCATTTAGTTGTGTCATCCTTTGCTTCTGGGCTTTTGACAAGTCAAGATCTAACTGGATTGCTATCTTATAGGTCTGGATCTAGAACTCTATCGGAAGTAAGACCTACTTCCCATAAACAAATTCATAGGGAGTATGCCTTATAGTATTTCTCCATGTAGTTTTGTAGGCCCATTAAGCTTCTTGAATTTTTTCCACCTAGTCATTTCTGTGTAGATGTACAGTCTTGGTAAGGATAGCTTCAATCACCTTATTTGTGGACTCAACTTTTCCATTGGCTTGTGGATGGTATGGAGTGGACTTCTGATGTTTTATCTTGTATTGGTCCACAAGCTTCTACACTAATTTGGATGTGAATTGTGTTCTTTGATCTGTTACAATTTCTCTTGGGACACCAAAACAAGTAAAAATATCCTCAAAAATAAATGAAACTACAACATTTTCAGTAACAAAAGGAAGTGCTTTAGCCTCTACCCATTTAGTGACATAATCAGTACATACTAGAATATACTTCTTCTTTTGCTTTGAAGGTGGGCTGATTGGTCTAACGAAATCCAATGTCCACTTTTCAAATGGTTCGATGAGTACCCGTGGTTGCAGTGGAATTTCATTTGAAAGAGTAGGTTTGCCAATTCTCTAACAGTTGTCGCATCTCTTAGCATATTCCTTGGTGTCCCTAAAGATGGAAGGCCAGTAATATCCTAAAAGAAAGATTTTGTAACCAGTTCTTTTGTCAGAAAAATGTCCTCCACATGGCTCATCGTGACAAGATTTAAGTATTTCTGGTATTTTTTCCTCTCGAACACATCTTTTGATGATGAGATCTGGTCCTTTCTTGTATAATTATTCATTTATCCATGAATAAGATGTGCTATTGTGGACTATTCTTCTCTTTTCTCTAGGAGATAAATAAAATGGAATTTTTTCTATGGCCAAATAATTAGCAATATCTACATACCAAGGTGATTTAGTAGATATTGCAAAAAGATATTCATCGAGAAATTTGTCTTCTACGGGTTTGTCATTATTTTCATTTTGTATTCTAGATAGAAAAATTATGTTTTGTTTTCCTGGCCTATCTAGAATGGTTATGTTGAATTCTTGTAAAAGTAGGAGCCATCTAGTTAATCTTCCATCAGTGACTCGTTTATTCATTAGGTATCTAATGGCAGAATGGTCTGTGTGAACAAAAGTTTCATAGCTAGTTATATAATGTCTAAACTTATTAATGGCATGAACTACAACTAAGAACTCCTTTTCAGTTACAATATAATTTAACTCTGCAGGAGTTAAATTTTTACTAGTATAATAAATGGCATAAGGAGTGAGATATTTTTGTCCTAATACAGCTCCTAAGGTTGAATCTGAAGCATTTGTTGAGATATGGAAAGGCAACTTCCAATTAGGTCCTTTTAAGATAGGTGCTTCAGAAATTCTCTTTTTCAAAGTTTCAAAGGCAACTTGACATTCAGAATCCCAATTGAATTCACAGTCTTTGGCAAGAAATTTAAAGAGTGGGGATGCAACTCTTGTGAAGTTTTCTATGAACCTCCTATAATATCTATTAAAACCGCGAAAACTTCTAACATCTCGTTGACAATTTGGCATTGATAACTTAGAAATGACTTCAACCTTCGGCGAGTCTACCTTAATTCCATCTCCAGAAATATGGTGACCTAAAACAATTCCCTCTTTAAACATCATGAAACATTTTTCATAGCTTAACGAGAGATTTTTTTCTTCACATCTTATTAATATTTTTTCTAAATTTTCTAGTGCTTCATTGAAAGAATCCCCATATACTATGAAACCATCCATGTACACTTCCACACAATCATGAATAAGGTTAGAGAAAATGCCAAGGACTGCTCTTTAGAATGTTGTTGTAGCATTACATAACCCAAAGGGAAGTACCTGGTAAGCATAAGTTCCCCATGGAAAAGTGAACATGGTTTTATCTTGATCTTCAGGGGCTACCTAAATTTGGTTATATCCACTGAACCTGTCCAAGAAGGAAAAATATTTGTTTCCTGCTAATGTGTCTAAGACCTGGTTTATGAAAGGTAGTGGAAAGTGGTCTTTTAATGTCGCTTTGTTTAATTTTCTGTAATCGTGCATACTCTCCATTTTTCGTTCTTCTTCGGAACGATTAATAGGGGTGAAACCCACTGACTATCAGATATTGGATAGATGAAATTTACATTTAATAGTTTTTGCAACTCCTCCTTAACAATTTATTTTAGATTTGGGTTCATTCTCCGATGAAGTTGTCTAATTGGTCTTGCATTTTTTTCAATGTAGATATGATGTATGCAAGCTTTAGGATCAATCCATCTCATGTTAGTTTATTCCCATGCAAAAGTAGAATAATGTTTCTATAAATTTTCTATCAATTGATTCTTTTGCATTTCTTCCAAGTTTTCATTGACATTCAAGGTTTTTCCTGGAAATATTTCTATCGAGGAATTCCCAAATTTTTCCATGGAGAGCAATGATACTTGTTTAGATGAGAGATACTCATTTCGATTACGATCATAATGTGAGGAAGATTCATTATTTTCCAGTAAATTTAAAAGTTGGTCTTCCTCTTTTACTTGTTCAGTAACAAAAATAGGTTGTATATCTTCTTCATCTTCTATCCATTCTTCAGTTTCTATATCTATTGTTGTTCTTGCAGGGGGATATAATGTAAATTTGTTTGTAGAATTTCCATCTGAGATAAACATATCACCTGATCTACAGCCAATGAAAGCATCAGTTGTAGCCAACCAAGGCCTTCCTAGAATTAATGGATATCCTCCTAAATTATTCTTGGCTGTTAATACCATGAAATCAACAGGATATTCCCAAGAATCTAAGGATACACAAACATCTTCCAACACACCATCCAATTTAATAACAGACCTGTCTGCTAATTGCAACAGGGTTGGTGTGTATTGAAGGTTAGGAAGCCTAAGTGTGTCCATAACTTGTTTACTCATTATGTTTATGATTGCTCCTAGATCAATTAGTGTGTTTGGTATTTCAGTTCCATTGATGTGAATTTTTACAATGGGGCTTTCTGGATCTAAATATTTTTGAATTGTCGTCTTCCCCATCATAATGTCTGCAATTTTTCCAACTAACTGAATTCTTTTTATATCTTTTCTTCTTCTCCTTGATCTTTGTGTACTTAATTTCTTAATTGCTTTTGAAAAAATTGGTATTTCTTTTATGGATTGTAATAAAGGAATCCTAATACAAACATTTCTCAATTCATCCATCATATTGTAATTAGGCAAGATAATTTGTTTCTCTACTCCTCCAATGATTTTCAACCTTTCTGGGAAAGGTGGTCTAATTGATATTGAGGGTTACTTTATGATAGGAGTATTTATTGGAACTTCTTTTGTTTGTTTATTTTCTTTATGAGGGAGAGCGGTCTCCCCTTCTTCTGATTGGTTTTTGTGTTTTTGAAGATTGAATCTTGTTTCTTGAATGACAACAGGAGGTTTTCTTGGTAATACTCTTCCAAACCTTAATTGGACATTATTTAGGTCTAGTGGAGTTATTACATAAGTTTAAGGATTCTGACCCTCCATGTTGTACACTAGTCATTATGGTATTTTATTATTAGGATTCGGAAGTGACTGAGCAGGTAGTTGATTTGATTTTTGTGGAAATGGTAAGGAAAGTTGTGGGTTTTGATTCTGAACTGGAACTTGTGGTAATTGATTAGCTTGAGAAATTTGATTAGATGGGGTAAAAATTGTAGTGGAAGATACGATGGCGAATATTGTTGATATTGAGTATATGCTCCATAAGGATTTTTCCATCCTTGATTCCAAGATTGTGACTATGGCTTAGCCCAAGGCTGCCAAGATAGATTCCAACTGCTCTAAGAAAATTGTTGTGGTCTAAACCCTTGTGGTTGATTTGGTTGGGGATTTTGCCATGGTCTTTTGGCTATAAAGTAGAGAGGGTCTATTAGTTCTGATATTCCTTCATAATTAAATACAGCCTTGAGACCTGGTAAAGAAGAACATTCATTCGTATCATGATTATCTACACATATGACACAAGTTTCTATGGCTTTTGAATCTAAGGGACACTCTCTTAGAGCATGTTTCTTTCGACATTTGGGACAGAAGATGGATAATGCAACATTTTCATATTTTGCTTGTTTTGTATTTTAAGGGTGTCTATTTGCTCACTTAGGCTCCCTAAAATATCTACCTTAAAGGTATCAAGCAAATTTCCTAATTCTGACCTACTGATGATCCCTAGTGCAGATTTATTAATTCTTGACAAGAGAGGGTCTCTAGGACTCCTTCCAACTCGTGCTTGACCCCTTGAGATATGTACACATAAATCACAAATATCTACAAATGGTAGTTGGGAAATATCTCCCTTCCCAGTTGGGTTAAGGAGATCGATCCACTCACCTTTGATAGCTTTGAGTAAGAGGGCTTTTAAGGTTTCTTCATCCAAATTACCCATTTTTTCTCTTTTAACATTGTAGACAAATCTTTCTACCAAATCTTCAAGATTTTCATCTTCTTTTTGTGTCATTTTGAAGACTTCATCTTTAAGGTTACCATGCATACAATAATCTCTATATTTTCTTAAGAAAGCCTCTTTCATTTGTACCCATGTTGTAATGGAATGCACTTCTAAACTCATGAACCATTTTAATACTGAGTCTTTTAATGTAGCCGAGAATAATTTTAGTTTTTGAGCATCATGCAAATTCTCATATGATCTGCATAATACTTCAAATTCGAAGAGAAATGTCTCGTGGTATTCATTTCTTTTTCCGTGGAAATTAGGAAGAATTGAGGGTGATATATTTTTCGTTGTGAGGGTTGTATATTTATCAAGAATAGGAAATCCAGAAGGATCCCAGTTTCCTTTACCTCTACCCCCTCCTCTATTCCTATCTCCACCTCCTCCTCTATCTCGACCTCTTCTTTCTCCAAGTCTATTTTCCTCATCATTAACATTATGTATTTCTCCTTCCCCTTCAGCCATGATAGATTCTGCAGAGCTAATATAATGTTCTTCTGATTCTCTTGATTCTTCTATCAATGGTTGTTCAAAATAGATATCCTATTCCCCTTCTTCACTAATAACTTCTACTTCTTCTCCTAGAATTAGTTCACCAGTGGAGGATAGAAAAACTACTCCCGTAGTTGGGGATGTAGGATTTTCTTCAATTACAGCTTCAGTAGATGAAGTGGGTGAAGTTCTAGACTAGATTTATGATCTTGAGACTTCAAGAAGTCTTTGTTGACCTCTAAATGGAATTCAGGTTTGAGTAGTCGGTGTGGAGTCTCGAAATCGTCGTGAAGTAATTGGATTTGTGGGAATTAAACTTCTTCCTCGCCCTACAAATCTACCCCTAGAGTCTCTATCCCTACGCATATCATGTTTTAAATTAATGATTTTTATTTTTTATTTTTTTTAACTTCTATTTGTACTTCCTCGACAATGGTGCCAAAATGTTTAGCCAATTTAAGGTCTTTAAATTGTCAATCATAAATTATCAACCAGGGAAGGTAGACTGATGAAGTACAAGTGCACAATATGTGTTAGAAGTTATTCGATGTGTCATTATGTATTTGTTAGGATCTAAACTTAAGATGAATATGGAGGTGGTGTTTGTTAATTATATTAGTGTCGCAATCCTTAAAGTTTCTAGTTAATTTCTTAGGAGTTATTCTCTATCTAATTAGTTTATGGATGATATGAGAGTGATCCTACTTGTATTAGATTGTTTTGGGATTTTTGGTCTTGAATCTTTATGCTACAACTTCTAATTCACTAAGTGAAAAAGAAATCTATTCTATCAATCATGAAGAAATATTGTCTGAACTCAATTGTTTAGGAGAAAACTCTCACACTTATTCAATTTTCATTCAAACAAGATATTTCAAAAAAATATATACTATGAAGTAAACACACTTGAACTATGCTAGATAATAAGCAAATGAAGTAACCATGTTGTACCAGGTATAAAGCAATTCAAATAACAGACTAAACCAGGTATGAAGTAGATGAAAGTACTTATGAAAATAATGATTCATTGGTGAATTCATTATGTTGCATTTCCACACAAATAGAGTATTCAAGGAATGAAAAGAAATCGAATTGCAATTGGTTAAGACCTGTCACTGTTCATAGGGGGCCTCCACAAATTAGTTCATAATCTCCAATCAATGAAACGCATGCACACAAAACCAATTCTATTGTTGGAAAACAAAATTCACAAACTATTTCAAAATTACATCATTCGACGCGCACCAAATCACCATGCGGACATAAGTTTTATAACAGGTCTCTGGCATAACAACATGAATAATTTAAGCCTAATATCTTTATCTTAGCTAAACTATATCTCTAAACCTTCGATTTTCTATTTTGAAATCAAATTGATAAGATTTCAATTAGACTTGAATTATGTTTCAGCAACAGTCCTGCAGTTAACTTGGGGTTTGACCGTGATCTCTTGCACTTATCTTAATGAACAATTTCAATGGGATAGGAAGGGATCCATGAGGAAATCATCTCTATCCATCTGCATCCTTTGCTGCTGACCTAGAGCTTCTGAACCTTGTAAACAATGGAGACAGCTACACAAATATTGATTAGCTACAAAAGCAGACCGATTCGGTAGCCAATTGCATTCTTTAACAAAACAATAGGGTATAAAGTCAAACATGAATAGGAAGACATAGTATTGCATACCTTCAACAAAATCTGGTGGATATGGATTTATTTAGGTGGTAAATATATAGGAAAAGTGAGGAATATTAGGAAAAAAGGGATGTCATGGTAAGACAGTATTCAGACTCTACAAGGACCCATAGGACCACCACTACGAAAAAATAGGGAAACCTAGAAACCTATCATGATTTGAAGATAGCCAATCTTAGAACAAGCTACATACCGTAGCAGTGACAAATCTTTGATCGCTTGACTAAATAGTATTGGAATGGATATGCACAGGTAGATGATGACCCGAGTACACACTACACACGAGCAATTCAACATGGGATTCCAGGTAAAGGGGGAGACAAGCCATTGCAACAAAGACCGGGTAACACATGTATGTTGTTCGCACTCCTTATATAAGAAAAATTGACTAACATTTTGGATGATTGGATTACTTGCAAAGTTCGTCATCATATTTCCTTTTCTAATTTAAATTCTGCACATAAGAAATTTGGGAAAATTTGCTTATACATTGATTTCAAACACTTGAACCGTTGAAAAAATAAATAAAAAACTACCCCATGCCATCATCCAAGCCCATGTTGCACATAGTACCTGAAACAGTAGTGTTGTCTTCACTTAAAGGTCTTTTGGAATGCTACCAAGTTCCAGTAGTGGAGTCCGGTGGAATTTCACTGGTCTACGAGAAGCTTGGCCCGCACATGTATCACTTAGAATCACTTGATGGAGGACTGACAACTTTCCTGTCAATGGCCAAGATCTCAAGCATTACCTTCAATAGGCCAGGCCACACCCATGCCATGTACATAGTCTGCTTTCTGCTTGTTGTCTTCATCTTGCTTTTTTTTCTTATTAGCTTTGTTTTTACTTTGTTTGATTCTGCTTACTATTTTTGTTCACATTCGTTTTATTTGCTTGATATATCACTATTTTTGTTTCTGGAAATAAGTGCTTCCAACTACTATGTTCTGGCTTCTGAATAGAGTACTTCGCTGAAATTTGAAGAAACTTGTGACATTATAGAACTTGGCTAGTCATGTGTCTATCTTCTCTATGCTTGGTTATAACCTTCGGCCAATGAAGTCTTGATGGAAAATACGAACCGCCTGCAAGGGAAGTTTTGGTCCAACCATGAACCTGTGTCCATGCTGGGAAGCCCCATGCCTACACTCAGACTTCTACTCTGTGTGCTCAAACTCATCCAACTAATAGAAATGGAGAAGGGGAAAATCTAAACGAGCAAACCTATGTCAAAGGTCTTACATGATTCTCTGAAGGAACAACCTCTTTTGCTCTCAATAAGTTGGGATCCCTCTACCACCCTAAAGATAAATAAGTGCCTATGCACATTCCTCTTGAAAAATACAAAGGCGAAAGAAGATAAAGGCTTCCTGTGTAGAGAGTTGAAGCATGCAACTCCACCGAGGTACTGACCAAGCTCGATGGCAGTGGTGCAATGTGTGTGTTCCTGCATGACTCCACCGAGGTTCTGTCCAGGTCTACTGGCAGTGGAGCAACACCAGAGATGAAAACTTATACTCTGAAAATTTTCAACTCGCGAGCTAAACTACCCTTCCCGAATTCGAAACACTGTGATCAAGCTGAAGTATTGATTGTGTTTGACTAAATTGGCAAAAGACGAACCATGTATGTCCATGGGGTAAGTGGGGAAGCCAAAGTAACCCACACATCGATTCAATACTCCTCGAAATACCAAGGCCCTATGCTAGCAATGAATTGAAACAAAGAAGATGGATTTCTACCAGTGTGTCGCCAAGTGTTGTAGCAGCTACAACCACCCTCCAAAATTTTGGCCTGCACCCAATTTCAAAGCCTCCCTTGAGAGTTTCACTTGATGATTGCACACACTCATGTTCACTCCATGAGATCGTATGAGTCCTTGCATCTACCTTGCTTGTTCATTTCATTCAAGTTTCTGCATGCTAGTGTTTCAGTCATGCTTGCAACCATGTTCTAGTTATGCTTAAAGCCTTCACTTCGTATGTGCTTCCTGTGTTCGCTAGGAAAGCATCTATTGCACTCACACACAGAGTCACATTCACTATCGCACAAGCGTCATCTCGATCAATGAACAGTAACCATGAGTGTCGCGCTTGTCACTTACACTGTTGATCAGTCATGTTGAACGTGTGTGTCTGGATGGTTTGGGTTGTTTTGTCGTCAAGTCATGTGGGTGTGTGTTCGTATGATCACCTATGCATCTTTCGATTGTTCACACACTTAGTCATTTTTGCTGAAGTTCTGATGACCAGACTCCCCTTTGACAACCAGGCCATCACCCCGCTTTCGACTCGATCAACTGTCAACTAGAACAATGCAGAAGCACCAAGCTAGTATTTTCAAGCTGCGCTACCCACAAGCAATTCAATCAACCCTCATGCTGGCCACTTGGACAGTTGGACCCAGCAATCACCTAGGACTGACTCCCCTCAAAAATTTCACAGAGGCCACTAACCTTACTCACTTAGTTGACTGAGGAAATTGTGTAGATAGGTTGGACAAAAAGCAAGTGCCTATCCCTGTCTCCCTCAAAAAATTGTGCGGTTTTCCCAGTCAGTCATCCCGACAGTCGACTGGCTGTTCATCTTAGAAATTGCGTAGTGTTCATGAGAAGTCCTTTCGCTACCCATTAATCAGCTCAACTTAGAAATTGTGCAGAGATGATTAGCAAGCTGGCCTCCCAACCTCAGGGCAGTTTCCCTTTCCAGCAACCCCTAGCAGCAGACTGCTAGTTCCCTTCCGGAATTGTGCAGTTTCTACTGCCAGTGACTGAGAAACCAACTGCTAGTTCCCTCTAGGAATTGCATAGTTTTGGTTGCTAGTGACCCTAGTAGCCAACTACCAGTTCCCTCTGGTAATTTCACAGTTTTAGCTACCAGTGACCCTAGCAGCTAACTGCCAATTCCCTCTGGGAATTGCGCAGTTTTGGCTGCCAGTCTTCCGTGGAGTTCCTCCCAAAAGCTGCACAGTTTCGTCCTGCTGACCCTTTATGTAGCCTAACCCGTTCCTTTGTAAAATTGTGCAAATCTAGCTATCCATACCCCGCTATCCATTCGTTCCAAAAAATGCATAGATCATCCCTACCTTTCCTTCCTATAGCCTAGACTATCCCTCCCAAAATTAGCGCAATTTTTCCTCCCAGTCGAGCCAGACTCAGATTTCCCGTCTCATTACTTAGTGACTCTTGCACAGTTTTCATCATTAGTTCCCAAATCCATCATCCTGCTTCACAACCTTGCTGCCTCTCTCGGTCACTTCCACCCGAAATGATCATGTGTCATGGTAAACTAGGAGGTTTTTGATTTGATGTCTTGTCATAAGTGACTGCAGGTATAGATACACCAACAAACATGGCAAGACGACAAATGGGATGAACGAAGGGAGCACATGCAGAAGGATAGTTTCACCAACGGATGAATGAAAAATACATGCGAAACAGATGAACGTGGCGAACATGGACCTTCGTGAACAGATGAGCCTGTCAAGCCTTCCAACATGCAAGCAAGTAACAACATGTTAAAGCTTCATCAAGCGAACCAAGGACCATTAAAGACTCCGCAAACTTCGCTATGCAGAAGTGAAGCTATGATACACCATGAAGACACCCATCACCCAGTAGCACTGTAGCTTAACATGCACTCCAACAGTAGCACGAATGCACCAGCACTGTCATGTCAAGTCATGTCGAGTCATGTCATGAGTCATGCCGCCCACATCTCCACTATGGGCTTGTTGTCAATCAATGTGATGTAACGTGGAAGTCCAAGAGACCCACTTGTTGAACAAAGAGTCATGTAAGTTGAAAATTCATGGAAGTTAGACAGTCATGAGGGTAGCTAGATAGCCACAACGATCAATTTCACCCTTGGCTATAAATACCCCTCCTTTGTACATGTAATGGACTTTTGACCTCAGCTCCTCCCACATAGCCAAGAGAGTTTGTAACATTTTCTTTGAGGAGTAAGTAGTGGCTCCAATGCCCCGCACTCGGGGTTAGTGATGTATGGTGTAACGATGTGTCTTGGAACTTTTGTTTAATTCATAATCATGCTAACAGGCCAGCGCGTTTTCACACATGTATTGTATCTGTTGTAAGACTGATATTTAACACTTGTAATAGATGTTGCTTTAACCTGTGTTCTACATCTGAATTATTTCATTTATTGTAATGCAAACTCTATTAATGGAAATGTGTTGTATATGTTGTTAATGTTGTTTCGACCATGTAGACTGCTCTCCCGGACATCAAACGAACCTTTCACATGAAGCTTTCCGTAACAACCATTGCACTCATTCCTGACTGATCTGTTGAGTGTTGTACGTGTTATATTACCTTGTATGTCATGACTGTCGCATCGGTGTGGACTACTCCTCCGGAAGCTATGCATGTCCTATTGTGCTTTGTTCTCCTAAAAGTGTTGGGACTGCTCCCAATCGACCTAAAACTCACTCTCACTCTCTCCCTCGACAGTGAAAGAACCATTGACACAAGTGACACTTACACTCACCAAGCACGCGAACCTCACTTCTCGAAGACAAATCAAATCACTCTCCTGTGCTGACAAGCAAGAGTGGAGGCAGATCTTTAAGGTAATGGAAATTGGGCCATCATATTGGATGGGACTCCTACAACAAACATTGTGAGGTCTAGTTGGGACTTCATACCAGGGAGATCCCCTGAATATTGGCGGGTCTAGCACCGTCAATAGCACGTTATAGATATGTGGAACACATGTGGAAGAACTCAAAACCATGGAGGTGAGTAGGGGTCTGATGTGACTATTAATGTTCCATTGTTGACATGGCAGCATGGGTAGATGTTGGTGATATGGTAGTTGATGTGGCTATTGACATGTCAATATTGACATGGAAATAGGAACATGATAGTGTTGAGGTGGAGGCCCAACTGATAGTCACAGTGGAGGTGATATGGAAAAGAATCTAGATAGCGAATGTTCAAAACCCATATATCCAATTATTTGTTTTAATAGGATTTGTGGATTTATCTAAAAATAAGATATTTGGGATATCTAGAAAGCCAAATATTAAAAAATCCAAATTTCTAAATTAAATGGATTTATTGAAACATCCATATATCTATATGTTTGATATGTTTATTGAGCACCCTCACCTAAATATGGATAAATCTAAAAGAGTTGGACATCTAAAAATTGAAAAGAATTGGACATGACTGGTAAATGAAAAAAACATATTAGAATGTGACCTAGCAATTGACATGTCTAGCTTGCAAATGTGGCATTGTATGACGGTGACATGTGGCCACAAACCTACCACATGTTATCCATGTGTTAGTTGTACGTATGTTGACATGTTAGCTACATGTCAATTGTACAATATGCTGACATGGCATAGAAAATTGAATCTTCTAAGAGCCATAAATTTGTACCCAAAGCTCAAAATGAGATGAAATTTATATCATTGGAAAGTTATCGATGAGCAAAAAGACAATGGTGACCTTGGAAAAAGAGGTTTAATATGGTTAAAGGAAGTAGAAAGTTGATAGGCCCACTTCCTTAAAGTAACCTAGGAGGTTGGATTTGGATATCATGTACCCTCATAAAGGTATATAGGGGATTAGATGTGTTATAGAGTGGTATCAGAGCTATGGTTTAATGCCATGCCTAAAGGGCCAAAGATATACCATAGAGATTAATTTGGAGCAAGATAGAGAATCTTTGTTGTTATGTTTTTGGAAGATCAGACATAGCCCAGTTTTCCTCAACAGGAGACCATATGGTACATGGTGCTCATGGATACAAGTGTGCAAGAGAAATCTCTCTTGGAAAAGAAAGCCATAATTATGGAAAGGTATGTTTGAGTATTATGGGATAAGTAACTAAGAAATTAGACCCATACATATCATATTTTTTTAAAATCTAAGTGAAAGAATCAAGTGTGAGGTGATATAGATGAGTATTCTTTTGTATGTGTATATGAAGGTATGAAAAGGATACCTAAAAGTACCCTTGAGTACCTTGTATAATGCATGGTAGGAATGTTAATGTAAGAATGGAGAAGAAAGAGCATTCTATTGCTAGCGAGGTCAAATTATTGAATATTAACCTTGTTTGAAATATGCATGTGCTTAATGGAGATGTTGATCTCCTTAGATAAAAAAAATAAAATTGTAAGTACTCACTTGGAGTCAAGTTGATTTGTATATCATGTTTTCTCAAGGAAGAGAAAAGGCTAGTGGTAAGTGTGTCTATGTGGTTTTCCATGAGAGCAACAACAAGGTTGGAAATGATGTCTAGATTTTAAGAGATAGCATATGACAAAGTTGTGAGACTTTATATTCTAAAGATAATGGAAGGATAACATGGACATGATGTTGTCTTTGATATGTGAAAGAGGATCTGAGGTATTAATGTGAAATAATTTTTTTCATGAGTACAAGAATTGCACATAGATGAGCAAAAATGTCAGATAGGTAAGTGATACTCATGTCAAAGAAAATTGAGTAGTCTGATCATGTTGGATCAAACTAAGTGCAACTAGTGGGGTTGCATGGAAATATGATACCTTGGGTGGACTATGGAAATACTTTGTTAGGGTGGATGGGGTTGTGTAAACACTAAAAGAAATGGATGCTTGAATGAAGGAAATTGTGCCTTAAATTATACCAAAAATACAAAATAATGGTATAATATATCTTTAGACAACTTGTATGCACATGATTGCAAAGAGGAGGGACCCTTGGGATGTTAAAGGAAATAAATTGGGCTACTAACCCTATTGAAAATTATGATAAAAAAATACTAAAAAAACTACGACATATGATTAAGGTGTTGGAGTTCTAGATGAAATTTCAATTTTTCCTTGTTAAATTGAATGAAAATTTTCATTAAGAGGGCATATTTCAATAATTAGAAATTATTCAAGCTTGGGATTGATTGGGATAATGTGAATAGCTAGATTATGAAGTCCTCGGGCAATGTAAAATATCAAGAGGAGTTTCCATTGAATATTGAAAATTGAGTGGTTTGATCATGTTAGATCAAATTGAGTGAAAGTAGTGGGGTTGCATCGAAATATGGTCCCTTGGGTGGACTGTGAAAAGACTATGTCAAGATGGATGGATTTATGTTAACATTAAAGTTAGTGGATGCTTGAACAAAGGAAAGTGTGCCTTAAATTATATCAAAAGTAAAAGATAATGGTATAATATATGTTGACACAATGTAGTGCCCACTCTAGTTTCCTGACCTTAATATGACATTATCTTAGACACTTTATTGTTTGAGGACCTCAGGTTGAGGATCCGGACACATGACACTATTATTAGCGATTGAGATATTCATGGTTGCAATGTTTATGAATGTTTTCCATTGATATTATGATAGCATGAATGGTTATGTATCTTATCTATCAGTATTCTGATGATTGCAACATTAAATAGTTAAGTTTGGTCTCTATTTGAATCTATGATGAGGGTAGTGAAGAATATGTATGCGCTCTACTAAAAGCATAATGATGATAAATTTGATGGATAGGTATATTTCTATGACGTTACGATGTTGATAGCTTAATGAATATGTATGTTTCTAGTGATGATTATTGATGATAGCCACGAGGGATGTGTCCCCTATGTTACGTACTTTCTTTAGTTCAGAGTTACAATGGACAATGATGTGAATGACCAAGAATTGTTAATGATGCTATAATGATAATGACTAACATTGAGAAACCTTGTTACTGATGATTATTGAGTATGGAAGGAAACCATCAAAGGCACTCGCATATGACATGTCGATGACACCTGGTTTGATGAAAATTCATATTATTTTATCTTTTAAAGTCTAAGTCGATCTTGAAATCTACCATATATGTTTAACTATATTTTGATGATATGTTAATGGTTGCAGGCACAGATTAGTTTCTTGACCGAATGACCCACATATGGGTGATGGGGTTGTACAGGTGGATGGAACTACATGGGAGGGGTGGTACAGAGTCCCTGATCTCACCCACTAGCACTCCCACCGTGACTTGGGCTGGAAGGGTTGAAACACCTTCGCTTTGAAGATCACGATGCCATGAGGGCAAGTCCCAAAGTTGGGTCGCTCATGAGGAGTTTACTGGGGGGCGCGCATCAAGGCGGATTCGTTGATTCCCGGCACCATTAGTCTCACTATAGCAAGCAACATAAGAGATGATAGTATTCTATGACATTGCACTATACTTTCCCCTCGTAGTCACTGAATGCTTGAAGGGCAAGTGGTGTGGCACCCTTGGAACTTCAAGGGAATTTCTTGAAGGGCACGACCAACTTGGCACCCTTGGCATCAAAAATAAAATGTTAGGCGTGGCACCCTTGGAACTTCAAGGGAATTTCTTGAAGGGCACAACCAACTTTGCACCCTTGGCATCACAAATAAATTGTTAGGCGTGGCACCCTTGGAGCTTCAAGGGAAGTTCTTGAAGGGCACGACCCAAACTTGGCACCTTGGAATCATTAAAAATAAATAAATTAATAAATATAATCAAGAAATGAAACTAGGTGAATTTAAATCAAGGGTAAATCATGTTAGTAACCAAGGAAATTAAATCAAAAATAAAACTTGGGTTAAGAGGATCATATGAAGAAATAAAATATTTTCTTAAAAACTCTACCCTCCCCATGTTGGAAAACACTAGGTAGATTATGTAGTTAATTAGATAAAGGGGAAAGATGGACATAATTGTAAGGATAAAGATTAATCTTAAACTAATTAAGCCTAATTAAGAGAAGAGGAAGGTGAATTAAAATAAGAATAATAAATTAAATTTAGAGAAATTTAGAGAACCTCCATGTGGCAACAACCAACATAAGAATATCCATCTAAGAGATAACTTGAGTTAAATTAGGGGGGTAGATAGGGGATCAAATCTTGACTCATTAATTGACTTTAGTAATGAACCCAAATTAAGGAATAAAAAGGGGGATAAAGAGGCAAGTAGGAGAAGAAATAGGAATCTTGTTGAGGTGAGCAAATATTAGTTTTAAATTAAAATTTAAGTAAATAATTTTGGGACACCCTTGATGAGAGAGTGACACTTGGGTGGGTGAATAATCAAGCTATTGAATTATAAAAAAATAACTAATTATGCATGACATTCCAAGTGTCACCTATGAGGACTCCTATAAAAGAAGGGGCAAGCCATGAGAGAAGGGACCTTTTTTGGGGGAACCCTATTGTTGGATGGATGAGATGATGTCAAGGCAGTGATTACGATCCTATAGTGAGTTTGGTGAGGTAGAGGATTTTAGAGAGGGGACTCTTGAGCCAAGGAGCGCTCTCCTCTACCAGCTATTGCAATCCTCCATTGTACAACCCCATTGCAGCTTGGGGGTTCGCGGGGAAGAAGAGTACCCAAGGAGTAGGCTGGGAAGTTAACCGATGGGTCATCGCATTTGGATCAAGTACATCGCCATTCATTCACGGAGGTGACTGATAGCAAGGGAATACTAGCAACAACAAGGCAAGCGAAGTCTCGTCTTCTGGTGAACGGTACATATGTGTTGCAACACTATTTTGGTCTTAGTTAAATGTATGTAAATGTTATGTTATGTTTCCTGAAATGAATTCCTAATGTGTTTATTTTTTGGTTGTATTTTGCTGTGAAAAAAAAATATAGTATGGATTTTGGTTCTTACAGCATAGGTGTAATAAAATCAAGAAAAAATAAAAATTCAAAGAATCAACCACACATATATGAAAGGTCATTAGTTTATAAAGACTCAAGTTGAGATAGATTAGAAGAATCAGAAAGAAGAACTAAGGAAAAAGACGAGAAAAAAGACGTTCCCGAGTGGAGTCGCCAGTTTATTACACCAAACAAATCCCTCTTGCAGACAAGAGTGATCTCCCTAGATCCTTGATGGAAACTAGAAACAAGAAATAAAATTGAACTGACTCTTTCCCTAAGTTGGACTTGTTTGAATGATAAGAAATGAAGCTAATGGATGAGCCTCTTACCTATTTCATGAAATGCTTGATGAATATCCCTTGTTGGGATTTGATGCAGCTTCTCAATGCTTGATAAGACCAGCAAACATCGACCATAAAAGGATCAAAAGAACATGCGATATAATAATCCAAACAGAACTTAACCTAATGATCAAGGAAATTAGGAATTTAATTTTCCTTGATAAACATTATAAACAATTATAAACCATTTATCATTCCAATAAGATAAATCAATGGGAGAAAGTGTTCATTTGTATTAATCAAAGATAAAGAGGAGCCTTACAACATTCGCCTTGATGCTGTGAGGTCCATCCAAAATCCCTTCAATCTCCATCTTAGATGACAAGCCAATATCAAACTAACAACATAAATTTATCTTCTCTAAGTTCTCACCTCCTCAATCCCTCTAGTCTTTTTATAGGCCAAGAGGGAGAAGCTTTAGATCCAAAAGAGGAGGATGAGACTCCTTAATTGAGGGATTAGGTTTCCATGAGAAAAGGGATTAAGATGCATCATTTGAGGGTTATATTTCGAATAGTCATCACTTGGAAGCTTTTAGTTGGGAAATATTTGACCAACTATGTTTATAGAATGTAATTTCAATTTTTACTTTCTTGAATTCCCTTGTGCGAGTTTATAGTGGTAAACAGAGCGTAACTTTGCGATGTTCTCAGAGTTGATTCTAGTGAATGTGTGGAAAAATCTAGAAAAATCAGTGTAGGTTGAACTTAACAAGGCGTGATAGTTATTTTCCCCAAATTTCTCATCTACTTCAATATATTTTGGGTTGTTTGACTTCTGAGGGAGTTGATTCAAACATTTTCACACACAGTAAAAAGGCATATAAATTGATCAAGTTTCATGGTGACAAATTGACATGTAATAGATGTAGTTATAGGTTGAGATATGTTCCTTGATGATATTATCTCTAATGATGATTGATGACGATATTCCAGGTAGTATCCCACTGGCAGAGATTACGAGTAGTAGCCTGATGGATAAAGGGTGGTAGCTTAAACTCCCCTCCTGTAGGTTCAAGAATGTTTGACATATGAGCAGGAACAATCAAGAGATAGCATAAGTAAGCAATGGATTTATCAAGATGTAGATTGATGATTTGTGATGATGAAACACTTGAGATGGTCATGGCATGACGAATGCATGATAGAGATGATCCGTGATGACACATGAAGATACCATAATGACATGGAAAAATATTAGCAAGTGAAATTCTCCCTAGTTGAGAGGGAGTGTTAAATTTTTTCAAATATAGTAAAATTCCACTTTGGATAGCTCATATTATGAAGATAATAAGTGCAATAGATTCCTCTTTCCGAGAGGACCAAAATTGACCTATACATCACCTTATTTGGATAAGCAGAAGTTGGTTTCTGAATTTATTTATTTATACATGTATATTGGATTAGGTCGGCCATAAGCACATGTACAATTGGATAGGTCAGCCTCAAAATCAAGTGGACCCTCATGAAATCCTATAAATAGATAATACCTCAAGCTCATTTGGACACACCAATCAAGCCATCTTCTCTTATTTTATTGTTTTGGTTCGCACAGGTCTGATGGAGGAAAGTTCGCACAAAGTGTCTGAAACTATAAGGTTGAAGCTCACACGTGTCTAGGGTTTCTAGGTCTCAAATGTTGGGTCGTAAATAAGGTTTTTCAACCCCAGAAACTCACACAATATGGTAAAGAGAGAATTTGGGAAGCCTCAGACGCCGGAACATAGTGTTAAAGGGAGTGTTTGGGAGGCTAGGGTTTTTGCAGATTAGTTTGGTCCCCAGATGCTGGCACAGAATGGTCTAGGGAGCATTCGGGCTACCATATATGCTCACACAGAACCCTTGTGGGAGTGTCCAGGGTTTGAGTAAGATATTTGTATGTTTAACCCCATACGCCCTCATCCTGTTCTCTAGAGAGTGTTTAGATCTATTCTAGACGTTAGCATACAATTATGCAGAGAGCATCCAGATCTATCTTAGATGCTCACACATAGTATCTCTGCATGCATCGAGGACCTAAAGGTGAGTTATTAGTTTGCAAAAATATTTAGTAGGGTTCAACATAGTGACATCAATATACAGTTGTTTCCTATAGTCAGTGACAACACATTACAATCCTCAAAATTAGGGTTTTGATTATAAGCATGATTAGATCTGTTTCATGGATATCATAGTTGTTTTATTGCATAGATAAAGTTATGGATCATTGTACTATCTTTTTCTGAATCATTTGATGACTATCTAAGAAGAAGAATATTTGCAAGGGTTTTCCCCATAGAGGGTTTTGCCTTGGTCTTGGACCAATCCTGGTATCTCTATGTGTGTGCATGCTTTTCTTTTATTATTCCTTTATGTTCTGTTGCATTGATGATGATGATGTTGTTTTTACATAGTTGCATATGTTGATAAATAATGATGTAAATCTTAATAATGTAATGATGATATGGGGTGAACTTAATGTGTTAATGAAGAAATGGAATTATCAAAGAAAAGAACAATGTAGCCCTACGAAAAATTAACAGAGTGAGACATACCTGTTGGAAATACTGAGAGGGGGGTGAATCAGTATTTCTTATTATTTATTTTTTAATTGTTTTAGTGATTCCCAACAACATATATAGATATGTATATGTATACACAGAACACAAAAATCAACAGCTGAAATTAATGTTTTTATTAAACCTCAAGACAGTGCAATGAAATAAATACAATATAAGTATAAATCTGATTGTGAATAGTTGTCAAGCTCCAACTTGGACTTCAGTGAGGCTCCAACCTCTTGGGCTCCAACCCAACCTTGGTATAAACAAGTATGATGCTGCACTCTATTCACTTGAGGTTGTCTCACTCCTGCTCTCTTGCATCTGCTGCTTCCACTGCCTCTACAACCTATGCTACTTCTACTACGTCACACTCTGGTTCTTCACCACACCAACAACTCAAGTTCTCTGTTTTTACTGTTTTATTTATATCCATACCTCTGTCCATTTGTTTATGTTTACACAACCTCTTAGGCTTCCTCCTCGGTTGCTGTCATTTCCTCTGATTCGTTTGATCTTTCAGCTTCCCTCCTTGGTCACTATGGCTTCCTCTGTGCTGGCTTTCCATTCAACTTCTTGGCTTTACAGCCACTATGTGTTAAAACTATAACAGAGGCCCGTTTTTTTTTTAATGATAACAGACATCCACCGAGACTGTTTCATTTAACGGATATGTTATGCTCCAATCGCAATCTCCATCACCCTGATATACCCCATGTAACTGACACTCAACCTTCTAATTCATTAGAACAATTATCATAGGCCTTTCGGCCCAAAAACCTCACGCAACCCAAAAAAAACTCGATTACACAGGAAATATGTGCGAAACAGTCGAAAATACTGAAGGGGCGGACTTCAAGAAATATTACACCCGCATTTAAACCTGTATCGGGTCCGTGCTTAAATCGCAATCAACGATTCTTGACTCCTTTATATATCGGACCTATGACTCTGCCAATGGTCGACGGCTGATCCTATACTGGACACGATATTATATTAAACAACAGTTGATATTCTCGTTGGGTCCGCAACGGTTCATCGCAATCGGGGGTTGCCCTTGGCGGAGGTTCGATGCGATATCGCTATCAGTGATTGCAAGTCGCATAGGGTCGCTTAAAACTGCTCCTCTCTGAATTCCCTATGCGATAATCACTATCGACGATCGCAATGGTCCACTTGAAACTGTGTGACTTCCCTCCCGAAGTCCTGATGCGATATTGTGTGCCGGACCCGATAGGACTTAATGCTCCCATTTATAAAAAATTCAAGTCCGCTTTCTGCCTCCGATAGTGTATTTGCGTCTTCCGCCTCTGTTTGCGTTAAATGCATATTTGTATGGATTTTGACCACCAATAATGTATTGTCAGGGATGCATAGTTTTCTCGCCAATAGTGTTAAGGCCACTCCCGATAGTGTTTAAATGTGGCATATATGGCTCTGTTTGCTATTAAACGCATCCTTTGGTTGCTTTGGCTACTCCTCTTGGCTCCTCTTGACTCCTCTTGCTCCGTCTGCTCCTCTTCTTGGCTTCGATAACTCTGTGTGCTCCTCTTGGCTCTGTCTACTCCTTGAATATTGCCATATTGACATCAATGACAATCTGTGTCCAAGAATATCCCCCTTTGTTATTGATGGCAATATTCTTTTTCTCTCTCCCCCTTTGACATCAATGGCAAATGAATGCATATGGACTCTCCCTGTCCTACTACATCTTTATGAATGAACATGAGTGATGATAAAGAAATAACCCCCATCTTTTGACGCAGATGTTCGAATGCTTCTCGAGGAAGAGGTTTTGTGAAAATATCAGCTATCTGCTCCTTAGTACTGATATATTCCAGGATGATGTTTTGTTAACCTACTTGCTCACGGAGGAAATGATACTTGATTGGTATGTGTTTGGTTCTTGAGTGCATCACTGGATTTTTGCTGAGACTGATAACACTTGTGTTGTCACAATAGATGGTAATTGGTTGATCTATACATATGTCGAGATCTTTTAGAGCTTCCATCATCCATAGTATTTGAGTACAACAGTATGTTGCAGCAATATACTCGGCTTCGGCTGTGGATAATGATATGGATGACTGTTTTTTGCTGAGCCAGGATGCCAAACAGTCTCCTAGGAAGAATGCATTTCCACTAGTACTTTTCTGATCATCTATACTTCCAGCCCAATCAGCATCGATGTATGCAGTTACATTCAGTGTTGAGTTCTTTGGGTACTAAAGACCAAAATCAGAAGTTCCCTTCAGATATCTGAGAATTCTTTTTATAGCTTATAAATGGGATTGTTTGGGAGTATATTTAAATCTTCCCACCATTCCTACTGCTTGCATTATGTCTGGTCGTCTAGCTGTTAAGTATAGAAGGGCTCCAATCATTGACCTATAATGAGTTGCATCTACTAGAGGGGAGTCATCATCTTTGCTCAGTTTGCAGTTTGTGGTCATAGATGTGCTCATGGGTGCACAATCCTCCATTCCATGTTTTTTGAGCATGTCTTTTAGATATTTGGTTTGAGATATACACAATCCTGCTCGGGTTTGAGATATTTGAAGTCCAAGGAAGTTGGACAACTCTCCTATCATTGACATCTCAAACTCTTTTGACATGTTTTGAGAAAATTCATGGCTCATGTCATCATTATTACTGTTAGCCTCCTGCTGCAGTAGGTTACTCATATTTCATGATTGACATTTTTACAGGCCAAATATGTCATACTTTGCATGCTGCAATGCTCCATATTTGCTAAACAGTCACCAAAGAAAGAGGCCATGAAAGAATGCTACCCAAAGTTCATCTACTGCATTCCAATTTTGGAGAGTCATTCCAGTTTTGTAGAATTTTCAGCTAAAGGGAGGTCCAAACAGCCTAATCTTGGTCTCCCTAGGTTTCAATTTCCCGTTTTAGAATATAGAGAATGAACAATCTGTCCAACAGCTTAATCTTGGCAGATTTTAGATAGGTAGAGAATCAAAGGAGCCCAACTGCTTAATCTGGGCCCTTGGAAGAAATAAGGGTAGTTTGTAGAATAGGAAGGCATAAAAAGAAAAAATTGAAATGTTGGGTTTGCAAGTCTAAGTGCACCCAAACCAAAAGAAGAAAAAATGTTAGGTAAGTAGGTTGGGTAAGTAGTTTTGAGGTTGCAGAATCTTGATTTCTAATCAATTCTATGTTTTCAAAGTATCATCTCTACTTAGGTCACAATCATCAGGAAGTTTCATATGGAGGAGCTCAAATCAGGCATAACTAACTTCCCTTTCTTCCTCTTCCCTAAATCATTGACCAATTTCCCCAAAAAGAGGTCAAGATCTGCTTGATATCTCTTAGTTTCATCATTTTCCATGTCATTAGCCTTGATGAAGATCTGCTTCAATCAAGGAGGGTCCATACTTTATTTACAAAGCTCTATCTCCCTTTTGAAGCCTAAGATCTCTGAAACTTAGCGCTTTCTTGTCATTTCCATATTAACTACTAACATTATTATTTAACTCCCTATATTTTCCCCATCCCCCTACTAAAACTATGTAAATAATCCTCTTATGTAAATATCCCCTCCCCCTGGTTGAAATATAACCATAAGTATTTCTCTGGGAATTACTAAGTCACCTGGACTTTAGTAAGAACCCTCTTTTTTCAATAATTCCCCTTCCCTAGTGTTTGGACTCCTTCCAAAACACAAAGAACCCCTCTCCTAATGCAAAAATCCCCCCCGTGCATTTTTCTTTGGAATTTATTAATGTTTGTTTAATAAATCACCAAGTGCCTAAACCCATTAACTCGTTTCCTAAAGTCTAAAACCCACCCGCACCGTGAAAAAATTAAAACTTTAACGCCCGCGCTCTTTTATTAAATCCTGCGCACCTTCGCCTCCCGTCCACCGTCGGATTACCTTCCCCAGATCCAACGGCCCTTGTTCATATCAGGTGCCCTATTGTAGTGGTACGTTACCACCCGATGTCCGACGATTTTACCATCGTACACCAGGACAGGTGGCGGCCTCCCATTGCATCGGGCCGCCCCTGAAAGAAACCACCTTCGAACCAAAGGCGGTCCGATGCACAGGCCAAAACTGCCCTCCCCTCACGTAACAGGAGTGCCGCGTCACCCTGCCACGTTGCCTCCACATCACCTCACACTGCCTGCGCCCGGCCCACGTCAACCTGCCACGTCACCCCGCCGTACTACCACGTCACCTTGCTGACATCACATCCGTACCAGATGGTCCCACTGCTGATGTCATGCTGACATCATCTGCCGTACCGCTGACGTCATGCTGATGTCAGTAGCCAAAAAACATAAAAAATGCATAAGCGCGAAAGTCGAGCTTCAGAGCTTCGGAATGAGAAACGGAGGCAGTTTTCGATGCGCGATTAGGGCGAAGCGCTAATCACGCATCACTACGGGAAATGAGCGATATTGGAGAATCTTTAGGGAATCTTTTGATTCCTTAGCCCTTTTTGCACCGAAAAGGCCCGAAAAAGCTGATTTTGCCAATTTAAACGTATTTGAAGACAGAGAGAGACCAGGAACAAAGATTAAAGAGTATCAGATCAAATATACAGACAAAAAGCATGTCAAAGAGTATCAGGAAGTGGCAGAGACTATGAATGTAGCGGCAAAGTGTATCAGAGGAGATTTTCTCAGGGCTCGAGGCAAATCCAACATTAAAAGGAAGGCTCTGAAAGTCAAGAGGCAGTTAAGGAACCATTAAAAGCTCACCAGCACAAATGACTGCACATTAAACTCACAGAAGATCAATGGACCAGAACTCAATGCACAGTTATGACAGAACCGCTGCACCAAGTCACACAGGACACCCCATCAACTCAACTTGATCTAGCTGCCCCTGGCGCAGCCCAAAGGACTTACTTGCATTTAGTTCCAGCAACAAATAGGTTTTTAAAAAGCTTTTTCCTGCTGACCTGTTTAGGTTGGTTGTAATAAATGACTTTAGATATTTTGCTTATATATACCACCCTGAAAAATGGAGTAGGGGTTGGTTGGTTGATTAGTTGCTTGATATTTGGTATTTCAGTATTTTCCTCAAGCAGAGACTCGCGCTGTAACCGTGATAATTTCTATAATCAAAGACTGCTGAAAGCATGGATTCAGAAACTGTCTGCTGTGTTTAATTGGTCGAGGAGTGACTGTGGAACTCTTGTGCTTCTACATGGTTCAATAAGTGTTTCTTAACTTTGTTAGTTTTTCATGTTTGTTTTATCATCATTCCGCCATCTAAATTGCTGAAAAGAAGATTAGTTTAGGATTTTCTTAGCTGCACCTTAGGCTCAATTTCTGCAATTTTTCATGTTTTCATCAGGAACAGTTATGAACATGCATACTTAAATGATCTTGTTTACACTATTTCTTTCACTTATGAATGATAGTTTAGGAATTCTTAATTGCTCCTAGACAACCATTCATTCACTTCTCCTCCCTGTTAGTGTTGATGAAAGATTCTTAATTGCCTTTCATCCCTGACCATCATTCCATCCTTTCAGCAAATTGATAATTGTCTCATGTGTGGCTATCCTGCTCCATAATCCTCTTGTGACGAAGAAAACGCAATAGCAAGCCCTAGTCCACGACTCCATGCCAAATGGTTTGAAACTTATCACACTTTACCTTGCCTCTCTGTTTGGAATTATCTTCCATACATGCATCTTCCATCCAAACAAAAAACCAAAACCCCTGAACCCAACAACTAACCTAAAATCTTCATCAACAAAGTTAAATCATTAAGAGAGAGACCTTTTTGATTGCAGGTGGGATAGAACCTACAATCCAAAGATTGGTTTGTGGTTACCTCGGCCGTATCCCTTCAGGAACCTAGGGACAACCTGGGTGATAACATAATGGCGACTCCGCTGGGGAACTCCCCAGATAATCTCACTAAGCCAGTCTGCAGCTGCACAGAGGAAGAAACCGACCTTTGAAAGTCTCGGTCGACCTGTGTTTTACAAAAAATTTCCCAAAAAAAAAGTTAGAAGTTGGCTCCTAAAAGGCAAATGCGTCATACAAGATCAAACCCTGATCCTAATCGCCCAGCTGCTTTTGAAAATCCGAATTTAATCCCTAAGATCATTAGAAAACAAAAGCAACAAGAAGATCCAACTGCTTCGAGTCCTGAAACAGTTCAGCCAAGCGGTGTTCCAACCCCTGTCAAAGTTCTATTTCGGTCAACCCCGAGTTCCCCTAGTTCATCACCCCCTTCTCCAAGTAGTTCTTCTACACCTCCATCCTATACTCCTACTACCACTACTACTCCTTCTACCCTGGTTGTTCCTGTTATCCCAGTTGCC
>APFE030985378.1:38671-81483 GCA_000404065.3 Pinus taeda
TTATTTCAGTAAGAACAAATTTGAGCTCGAAGAGAGCCCACTCTAAACTAAGAGAAATGAAGTACCCCATTTCTCTCACTCACGTTGAGGATACTATAATAACTCTCAAGCCTATCACTCGCAAGAACCCAAGTGTCACACCCCCAATTCCTTTTTCATGAATTGTCTTACGTGTGGCATCGACCAAACATTTAAATTTTTCATTTGTTAACATGTTTCCTGAACTACGCCTAACTTTCACTTCATTAACCATATTAAAAATTTAATGTGTGGAATAACATTAAATAAACATTCACCAGCAGAAGACACCTTAATATATGCAAGTAAGATTTATATTATAAAATCTATTTTATATTCACTGGGAGGAAATCTCAATTGACGTTATACAAATTTTCTACCGTTCAGCTGTCGTGCAGCTCGGCCTCTGGTCGCTGCACCATCCAACCTCACCCAAATGCCCTTCGTTCACACCTTGGTTGCTTCCTACATTCTGCCCGCACCCTCCATTGTGCGGCTTTCACCATTTTAGCCTCCCATTGTGTCGACCCTTTGTTCGGTGGGTGCTCGCTCCACGAGTCACCCCAACCGCACCTCTGCATGATTGTTCAACCGGCGGGTGCCTTCACCGTACTGCAACCTTTGCACAATTTCGCACCCGGCAGGTACGTTCACCCCATGTCGCCCTGCCCTTAGCCATTCACCGGAACTGCGTTCAGACTTGCTCGTCGTGCGGGCACATCCAACTTACCAAGACTCCTCTACCACAGAGCTATGTCTTATGGATGCTCGCACTTCTTCGCTTGCCTTTACACTCTCCATCTCTACTAATATATACAAGTGTCAAATTGTTTGGGTGGGGGCTTCGGCCATGGCCCAAGCCGACCCACTGCTCATGTTTTCCATCGTCGGCTCGGGGTAGGGGCGCCTGCACCCGGGACCACCCACCCATCTATAAACATACGGTTCACACTTAGTCATATTTCGTTTCGACTTCGCATTTGCCTCTCGCCAGCTCGTCGCCTTCGTCAAGCACGCGCCCGCTTGCCAAGTCGCCTCCCAGCTCGCCGTCACCCGTTGCTCACCTTTCACTTCCTTCGGTTAAACGCACCCAGTGGGCACGCCCATGTCGTCCAAATGCCACAATAACCTATGGGCGTTACATTCTCCCCCACCTAAGGTCATTGACGTCCTCGACATTCCAGCTATCCTTCGTGGCTTTCTGTCGTACTTCGCAATATTTCACTTCCATCTCTAAAGTGAGTCCTCCGTTTCCCAACTATCCTCCTCTGGTGCATCCTTCCATCTGACAAGAAATTCCTATCTTATGTGACTCCCAATTCCTGTTGTCCGAAGATTCAAAATCTTCTCTAACACAAGGTTTGGTCTGTCAACAATCATGGCTGGTCCCCTCGGTGGTTCCACTATGTCTAGATGTTCTACATCAAATCGACATTTCTTCAAATGACTGATATGGAAAATAGGATGTTTTATATGCATATGGTATGGAAGCTCCAACTCATAGGCAACCTCCCCCACTCGCTTCTTAACCTGGAATGGCCCCTCATACTTCCTCGTCAACGATCTCGCAGTCCCCTTAGGCAGCTGAAACTGATCTCTGGTAATCCTGAGGAACACCATATCTCCCACACTGAAGTGTGCATCCCCCCTGTCCTTATCTGCCCATTTCTTCATTCTCCCTACAACTTCGTGCAAGCGCACCCATGCTAACTCCAAGGTCTCATCCCAAGCCTTCATGAACCTCTTCGCATGAGGATTCCTCAAAAACCCTCCTGTCACTATGGTATGCGGTGTGACTGAAATCTATCCATTCACCAACTCAAATGGACTTTACCTTATTGAAAAACTCTTTTGTATGTTGTAGCTGAACTGAGCTACATCCAAGAGTTCAGGCCAATTCTTCTGATCAGCCGTCACATAATGTCTCAAGTAGTCCTACAGCAGTGCGTTGATCCTCTCGATCTATCCATCTGTTTGTGGATGGTAACTGGAACTCATCAACAAGTCTATCCCGACTAGCTTGAATAACGTGGTCCAAAATCTGCCTATAAATCGTGGATCTTGGTTTGACATAATGCTCAACAGAATTCCCCAATACTTCACTATGTTCTTGAAGAACAACTCCGCATTCCTCTCTGCTCCACAAGGTATCTTTGTTGGAACAAAGACAACATACTTGGAAAAACGATCAACCACGACCATGATCATGTTATACCCTTGTACCTACGGTAACTGAGTGATGAAGTCCATCGAGACACTCATCCATGGTCTCTCAGGAATTTGTAAAGGCTGCAACAGACCTCCTTGCCTCTGAGCATCTGATTTGTCCTGCTGACAAATGATGCATGTATGTACATACTCCTCCACATCCTCTCTCATCTTCTCCCAAAAGAAACCTATCTCCAATAATGGCAAAGAATGATGTTGCCCTGGGTGGCAAACCTATGGAGAATCGTGGCATTCCTTCAAAAGGTGCCTCATAAGCCCAGATGACTTTGGAAAATAGAGTCGGTTTCCAAAGAACAAGAATCCATCTCGAAGAAAGAACTTCCATGTCTTCCCCCCCTTTATCTGCTTTGTTATATTCTGCACCTGAGTATTAGTCTCAATGCTTTCCTTGAGCTTATTCTGCATCTCTTCTGTCATCTGTACTCAAATGCTACTTCGTGCTGCCTAGTCTTCCTCTCCCTCCAATGCTGCTCGTTGTCCCTTCCTACTAAGGGCACCTGCCACCGCATTGAGTCTACTTGGCCTGTACTCAATAGTCATGTCAAACTCTGCCAAGAAGTCCTGCCAACGAGCCTGCTTCGCTGACAGATTTGGTTGTGATGCAAAATAACTTGCTGCAACGTTGTCAATGTTGACAACAAAGGTTTCCCAATCAAGTAATGCCTCCATACTTGCAAATAGTGGATGATCGCAGTCATCTCCTTCTCATGGACCGGATACCTCCATTCTCTATCTTGCAACTTTCGACTCTCGTACGCCACCGGATGCCCCTCCTGCATAAGAACCCCTCCTATGGAAAAATTTGAAGCATCTTTGTGTACCTCAAATGGTTGCTCGAAGTCCGACAACTTCAGTATCAGTGCTGAAACCATTCTCTTCTTCAAATCATTAAATTTCGTCTGACATTTATCCGTCCAATTCCATCGCTTGTCCTTCTTTAGAAGGTTTGTCAGTGATGATGTTACTTTGGAATACCACTCTACAAACTTCCATTGGTAGTTGGTCATGCCCAAAAACACCCTCATATCATGGATATTTTTTGGTTCAACCCAATCCTCGGTCGCCTTCACCTTGTTCGGCTCCATCCGTATGTACCCTTGACCCATAATGTGTCTAAGGAATGGAATCTCGGTCTGGGAAAACACACACTTCGACTTCTTCAAGTATAGTTGACTCTTCTTCAATGCCTCGAACACTAATGCCAAGTGCTTCTTATGATCCTCCATGTTATCACTGTACACCACGATCTCATCCAAGTACTCTAATATGAACAAATCCAAGTATGGATGTAGTACATCATTCATCAAAGTGAAAAACGTAGTAGGAGCATTGCACAACTCGAATGGCATAAAAAGGAATTCAAAGCTTCCATACCTCGTTATGATCATGGAATTCCTCTCATCTCCTTCCGCTATCCGCACCTAATAATACCCATGCCTCAAATCCAGCTTGGAAAACACTCAGGCTTTCGCAAGCTTATCAAAGCAATCTGCAGCTAATGGCAAAGGATACCTGTTCTTTATCGTCTGCTTGTTGGGAGCATGATAATCATAGCACATCCGTAGCTCATTTGTATTTTTCTTCCACTGGAAGAATACTAGAGCTCCATAAGGGGACCTTGAAGGCCAAATCAAACCTGCATCAGTTAACTCCTTTAAATGGCATTTCAACTCCTCCAACTCAGGTCCTGACAACCGATAAGGAGCTTTAGCCAGAGGTTTCTTCCTTGGCTCAAGCTCGATGTTATGGTCCACCGCATGCCTTGGTGGAAGTTTCTTTGGTAGCTCATTGGGCATCAAGTCTGCATACTTGGCTAGCACCTCGGAAATCTCAGTTGGAACAGGCGTCCCCACTCCATCATCGCCATCGAATTCTCTAATTACTGCCACATATGTCTCCACATCTGACTCCTGCATAACCTTCTCCAAAATCAGTGCAAAAACATGCTGCACTTTGACTTCCTTTCTTTGCTTACGAGTAGGCAAAGTCCAAGTTTGTGATCCTCCAATTAGCACAACCTCATCGCAGAAGGGGATAATAACTGCTTTATTTCCCTTCAAGAAATCTTGCCACAATATCATGTCAAAATCATTCATCTCCATCACCATGAAGTCCAACTGACCTTGCCAGTCTTTAATTTGCACAGGCACTTCGTGTTCCAAACCCACCACTCTAGCTCTTGAGTTCACTGCCTTGACCTCCACATTCGATGGGAAAATCTTCAGTCCAACTTCTTTTGCTAACCATGTCGTCATGAAGTTACGTGTGGCCCTCGTGTCCACCATCGCTTGAATGGTCTTTCCATGAAACACCAAGTCTACGAAACCCAGATTATGAATCCATGATTTCTCCATAACTTTAGACTGCATACATTCCTGGTCTCTACAATTTGCTCTGATACCACTTGTCATGCCCCCAATTATTTTTTCATGAATTTTCCTACATGCGGCATCGGGCAAACACTTAAAATTTTCATTTGTTAACATGTTTCCTGAACTATGCTAACTTTCACTTCATTAACCATATTGAACATTTAATGTGCGAAATAACATTAAATAAACATTCACCAATAGTACATTCACCGAGAGGATATCTCAACCGGCGTTATACAAATTTTCCACCATTCAACTGTCATGCAGCTCGGCCTCCGACCGCTGCATCATTCAACCTCACCTAAACACCCTTCATTCGCACCTTGGTCATTGCCTACGTTCTGCTCGCACCCTCCGTCGTGTGGCTTTCACCGTTTCAGCCTCCTGTTGTGTCGACCCTTCGTTCGGTGGGCGCTCGCTCCACGAGTCGCCCCAACCACACCTTTGCACGATTGTTCAACTGGTGGGCGCCCTCGCCCTACTACAACCTTCACACAATTCCACACCTGATAGGCATGTTCGCCTCGTGTCGCCCTGCCCGTGGCCGTTCACCGGAACTGCGTTCAGACTTGCCCGTCGTGCAGGCACATCCTCCTTACCAAGACTCCTCTACCACAAAGCTATGTCTTGTGGATGCTTGCACTTCTTCGCTTGCCTTTCCATGCTCCATCTCCACCAATATATACAAGTATCAACTCATTTTGGTGGGGGCTTTGGCCATGGGCCAAGCTGACCCACCACTCATGTTTTCCACCGTCGGCTCGGGGTAGGGGCGCCCGCACCCAGGACTGCCCACCTGCCTATAAACATGCGGTTCACCCTTAGTCATATTTTGTTTCGACTTTGCGTTTGCCTCTCACCAGCTCATCGCCTTTGTCGGGGGCGCGCTCGCTTGCCGAGTTGCATCCCAACTCGTCATCGCCCATCGCTTGCCTTTCACTTCCTTCGGTTAAATGCACTCGGGGGGTGGGGGGGGCGCATGTCCCCCGAATGCCACAATAACTTGTGGGCGTTACATGAAGGGTCTCATCAACCCCCTCAAAAAATATTTGGCTTCGAACGAATTTGATTTTTGTTTTGCATGGCTATGAAAAAATATGAAAAAAATAATTGAAAATAAGGGAATTTTTATATCATAAACATACTAAACTAGGTAAGCCCACACCTCCTCATACCTACTAAACCAAGTAAGCCCACACCACCTCATACCTACCTACCTACCTTGGATATGGACATGAAGCACTAACATCACAACTACCTTTGGATATGAATATGAAGCACAGACATCATTATACCTATATTTGGTTAAATATGTAAATATGTTAAGTTACTCAAGGTAGTTATTCATTATACCTGCATTTGGATAAATATGTTAAATTCCTCAAGGTAGTTATGTTGTGTGAGTGGGTGATAACAATTGGATCTCTAATGTGAAAGAAAACTAAAACTAATCGGAGTGGAAATTATACATTCAACATTGTACCTTGCTATGTAAACTGGGAGAATCCTAAAACCTTTAGGCTATTCAAGCACTATCTTTTGTGTAGGGTGATAATGGCTGGTTATTAGTATAAGAATAACACTAATCCGAGTCCAAGTCCAATTTCCTTTAGCAAATGTACTTTTGTGTGAGCTTTCAATATGTAATAGCATCAACCATATCATAACACTTCTTGGAGTTTCAAGAGATTATCAACCATGCTTGTTTTTTTTTTTCTATGTAAAACTAATTTATTAATAAAAACATAATGTACAGTGAGGCATTGGCCTCTACGGGTCTAGGTCAGCCATATGACCATTTTAAACAACAAGTCTTGAAATCGAGACTGCCCCGGATGGGGAAACCAATCCGAGAATGAGATAAAAAAAAGGTTCATTCTACCCACGTAGGGGTTACAATTCCAAAACTCAAAATTTACTACCAAAATTGACCAATATGAAAAGACTGTAAAATTCAAAGAAGCCTGCCAATATTGACCATTGTAAAAATAAAAAATGCTAGCCAAAATTAACCACTGTAAAACGAAAGAAAAAACAAAACTTAGAACCCGTGATGGACATGTGTCCAGTTGCATGCAGCTGCAAGGTGTCTTAGGATGGTGGCTTCTCTTCCACGATCGGAAACTAGCCATCTTCCTTGGATTTGGTTTCTGCAGCCTGCCTGCCACTTGTAGTGTCTTGAGGCTCATGGATTTCCACTTGTATACTTTTGTCTTTGTGGGTGGCGTTGCCTCCTGGAGTCTTCTGTCTACTACTTGATGGATGGTCCATGTCTTTCGGCAGGTGGCTAGAGCTCGGCTCCCCCTGAACATTGACGTGTGAAGGAGGAACCTGGTACATCTTAGGGATTTGTTTTGGAGCTTTGCACGAGCCAGTTACCTCCCTGAAGTTCACCAAGATGGTAGCAATGATTACTGGTCTATCCATGGAGCAGAGAAACTGGAATTGAGCTTTCTGGGAAGAAGCAGTGATGTTGGTGTGATGGGTGGCGCCACTAGCATGTCGAACCTCACGGGAGCTCGCTCAACCTCGGCCGCTGTGAATATCCAAATATCTACCATGGAAGTGGGATGAGGAGGGCTGGGTGGTGGGGAGGCGGAAGGGGAAGTTGAAACAGATGGCGTAGACACATGTTTCTCTGTGTTGGAAGCTGTAGTGAGAGATGAGCCACATGGGCAGGGAGCGGGGCAAAAAAAGTGGAGAGGGAATTGAAAAGAGTAAGGGGAGTCAATTCCAGGCTAGAGATAGGAGCTGAAGTCTCAATTTGCAGGGCATAATGAATGAACTGAGAGAAATGCTGACCATTGCCCAGGTCGATGCAGCAGAGGATTCTGCAACATCTACCCATAGCGGTGCGAAGGCTTGGCTCTGTTGCGGTAGGGTGGCAAGAGAATCTCAGAGGCCGAATGGAGAATTGCAGAGGGCTTGGCTCCATGTTTCTATAATTGCAGGTGATTTCTTGAACCGCACAACAAATTGATGGTGCCGGTCGAGGGGCAGTGGCCTGCGTTAAATTCGAACAGGGTAAAGTGCAGGTTGCCAAGTGGTTCAGCCACCTACCTGTTCGGCAACACATCGGCATTGATTGCTTATCTACTACCCACATCCGGGGACCAACCATGCTTGTTTTCGACCTAATAACTTCCCTTAAATAGAATTGTTAGGTTGTAATAAAGTTGTAGTGAATCGAGTTGTTTCCTATTATATATACAATATTGACCTTTTGGTGATATATTATAATATTTGTGTTTGAATCAACATTTTACTCTTATGCTATAACATATTAGAATTTAGAAAATTTTGTATTACATGAAAATTATTTAAATGAACAATACACTTGAAGTAATGCGATTTTTGCAGTGATTAGGCTAATAAGTTCAGAATGGTTAATGCATACACCTATTGTTTGATATATTAGATAATCCAAATTATTGAAGTCTGGATGTAAACAATTCTAACAATTTGTATAAGGTAGATTCGAAATTGAATTCAACTTAGTGATTAAGTCTACCTTAATCTTATATTAAGGTTGTAAATTTTTATTTTTAGAAGGGAATAAATTAGATATTAAAATGCAACGCAAGATCTTGAAGAATAAGGTTATAGAATGAAATTTTGCTTTTAATATATTAGAAATTAATATTGATTATTAAATTAATGAAAATATTTAGATGATAGCAAGGGCAAGATATATTGTTGTCATAAATTCTTAAATTTGATATTATCCCTTTCTTAGTTACGGAAATTTAGTTATCAAAGTTGCAATGTATTTTATTTGTTAGTGCCTTGGGTATATAAATATATAATTGCTTGTATTGTGAAAAATATTAAGAATAATTTTGCACAAGGTGATAGCAGTAAAAGAAAGAGAGAGAGATCTTGACGTGTTGTTTGTTATGTCCCTATACAATTAGTGTAACCCTTTATTGTCATTAGTACAACCCTCTTATTATATTGTTGTGCCCATGTAGTCCCCATATTGTTATTATTTTGCTCCATAGAAGCCCACTATTGTTATTATTGTGCCCTTACATTATTATTGTTATGTCGGCTATGATTATATTATGACCCCTTAGACTCCTATATATAGAAAGGAGGCCTTGTCATTTATATCCTCCAAGAATTTTTCACTTGTGTAATGTAAAGGAGGTTGTCCCCTCAAAGAGGCTGAATTCTAAGGCATTTACCTGTCTTTCTATCTTTTTGTGAGCTAGTTTCATAACATTTGGTATCAGAGATTTGGATTATAGGGTTTCGTTGCTCCAAATAGGTTATTGTGGAATTTTTGCTATAACTTTGTTTCTGCGACATTTCAGAAGCGCAAACAAAAACCAATTTGAAACAAAATCGTGCTGAACCTTGGGTCCAAATTCTAGATCTTGTATCACTATATTTTGGGAGATATGATCTGAGGAAGTTAGGGTTTTTCCAAGATCCAAAATTCCATCTCAAATAGGTCATCGTGGAATGTTCGCTGTAATTGTATTTCTATGGAGTTTCAGACTCTAAAATTAAAACCCATTTGAGCCGAAGATGTGGTGATGCTCGGTCCCGAATTTTAGATCTTTTTTCGCTACATTTTTGGAGATACAGTCCAAGCCATTTAGGGTTTTTGCATGCTCCCGAATTACATCCCAAACAGGCGACATTGGAAAAATCGTCATAACTTTCTGTTTGAGCATTAGATTGAAATTTCATAAAAAGTGACAGAAAATAGACAGATTGTATTTTCTTGGGTATAATTTTCAGAGCCTAAGCTCAAAACAATGATATGTGGCACTTCGTACAAGCTCAATCTGCTAAACCATTCTATAATTAGGTCATCGCGAGAGATTGGGCATAAATCTTTCTTCAGGAATCCAATTGTGATCATAGTTGTGGGGTTAGAAAGAGGATGCTGAAGGCTATAACATAATGAAATTTTAGAACTTAAAGATATGAAATTTCAGAGTTATAGTTGTTTCAAGATCGAGCTCCTAAAATCAAGAAAAAACGATATAATGAAGTTTGATGGCAAGGTTCTGGTAAATTGGATACTATAGATGGAGTAATATTTTTACCTACATGAGGTGAAACTATTACAAAAGGTACATATTGCATATTTATATTTAGAACCGAATCAATTTTTATGGTATAAAGGGCTTTGTTCTCGTAAATCACTTGTCACTTGGTCAATTTTCACGGAAGAAATTATAGCACATTATGAGGATACAAAGAGTAACACCTTCTTTAGCCAATTGATAAATCTCAAACAAAAGGGTTCAATGGCAGAGCACATTAGGACTTCCAAAAATTTAATATAAGTGTAAATTATATTCAAGAGAAGAAAAGGATTGATGTCTTCATAAGGACTTTAAAGGATAACATTCAACATGAGGTTCATCTTTGGGAACTTGATTCATTCGAGAAGGCATTCAGGTTGGCAAGAAAAATTGAAAGCGAAATTATGGAAACAAGGAATCCAGCCACTCACGACTATAATTATGGAAGTGTTTTTTCTCCTAGCCTTCCACAACCTACAAGGTTTACACCACAACAATTGGAAGAAAAAAAAGAGAAAAATAGCTTTGTTACAATTGTGATAGAAAATACACTAAAGGTCATAAGTGTGCTGAGAAGAAATTATTTTACATAGATTATGAAGAGGAGGAAGAAAAAGATTAAGAAACATCAAAAGAAGAGGATATACGCCAAGAACGAACCCCAGAGAAAGAAGAAATGAATATGACCATATCTTGTAAAGCATTGGCAAGAGTTACCACACCTCAAACTCTCAAGATAGAAGGACATATCAAGAAGAAAAAGGTTCAAGAAGTGAAAGATCATATCGAGAAAGAAGAAATGAATCCGACCATATCTTGTAATGCATTGGCTGGAATTACCACTCCTCAAACAATCAATATAGAAGGACATATCAAGAAGAAAAATGTTCAAGAAGTGAAAGATCACATCGAGCATTAAGAAATGAATCCAACCATATCTTGTAATGGGTTGGAAGAAATTACCACTCCTCAAACTCTCAAGATAGAAGGACATACCAAGAAGAAAAAGATTCAAGTAGTGAAAGATCACATCGAGCATCAACAACAAGTTCTCCAACTTTTAAAGGATAACGTCACTTTGGTGTAGAATCGAATGAAACAAAAGGGATATCAACATCGTAGTGAAAGAAGTTTTGATGTAGGTGACTGGGTATTTTAACGACTACATCTCAAGCAAGCTATTTATGAGAAGGAAATTTTGGCAATACTACATGCACTTAAGAAATTGCAACCTTACCTAATGGGAAGACACTTCAAGGTAAAAATGGATAGTCTTAAATACTTTTTAGAACAAATATTATCTTTAAAAGAACAGAAAAAATGGGTCACAAATGTGTTGGCTTATGACTTTGAAATCATCTACAAAAAATGGAAGCAAAATGTCATTGTAGATGCACTCTCAAGAAAGGATGAGGATGTGGAAACATTGTTTTGTGTTATTTCTATTATCCAACTGATCCAAAATAGATACTAAATCAAGAAGAAAAGGTATTACAGACTCATGTGCAGGAATGCCTATATTATTTAGTGTAATGGATCGAAAAGATTGTGAATAATAAAGACATTTAACAATTGGAAAACATAACAATTCAACACATCAACACAACAAATAATCAAGGAGTTCACTAGATTTCCTGGCTATGTCTCCTGGTCCAGCTTTGAGTGTCAAACTCTATATTATGTCTTCAAGAATAGAGTTTACAGGTGTGAGCTCAATTAGAGCCGTAACACAACAAATAGTGATATTACACAGGGATTTCACTCGAAAACCTCGAGTCTAAAGAGTGCACAGACTCTCCCTCTTAGTGCCTCTGATCAACTGTTCGTAGCTGTGCATTTTCTCTGACTCTTTATCTCTGACCTCACCAGCTCTCTGTGTTAATCATCATCTTTAACACCATTTCGTTACCCTCCTTAAAACGTGGAAACTGTAATGGTTTACCAACTAAGGGATCGACGGGCACAGGTGGACCCGACCATCGACCTTCCTCTGATACAAATCCCAACATGGATGGGTCGGACGACTATCATGCCTCATCCGCTAATGCTATTTGACATTCCACACCATTTGATCTGCCTTCATTCGACGGTTTGCATCCAACCCGATCATCAAACAACCAGCTCAATCTCCACCGTTGATCCGTGGTCTCCAAATCAATGACTCACAGTCATTTCAGGTGGTCCACTTGCATGGAGATTACCCGCCTGAAAAAGCAATTTTCTCTCTCCTGCAAAGTGCTACATGTCGCTGGTGTATGGAATCAGAGGCAAATTGCAATACCACTTGCCTCCTAAAGCCCGCCCGAAATACCGTTTACCACAGAACTCAAAAGGTTCGCTGTTTTATTCATAAATCCGTCAGGTTTGTTGCCTAATGAGGTTTAGCGGTAAACAACGTTTAACCTCATTAATCACGTTTTCCGTTTTTAACCCTGTTCCACATATTTGATGTCGTGAGCCAATCTCCAACTGCCACCTCATCCACTGCATTGACATCACCAAAAACCTGTGACTTTATCCCGGGTTCCCACATGTCCTGCTGATGTAGCCATTGATTCTCTGGCCCGAAGTTTGACTTGGTTCTATTCTCGAATTTACATGCGATTTGCGCCATTCAACCTGTACTTCTTATTTGAAGATTTAAAGACTTAGAGGCCATGCTAGATCCATTTTGGATCACCAACCAGATTGGATAAACGAAGCAAGGGATGAATGGAAGAAGGATAAAGAAGTGTGGCCACTCATTCAAAAGTTGCAGAATATCCTAGTTCAAATAATATTTCCAAAACTGGATGGGGAAGGAAAAATCATATTGGAACTTGGACTAGTCACAGAAACAAGAACTCGACAGCTACGAAATCGATCAATTTCAGAGTATCTCATCAAATGGAAGAACTTACCCACTGAAGATTCCACACAGGAGGACAAGAATTTTATACTGAAGCATCAAGAACTACTCAAGCGTTGAGGACAACACTTTTTTAAGGAGAGGGGCATGTTAGGTCCCTATACTACTAGTGTAACCCCTTATTGTTATTAGTATAACCCTCTTATTATATTGGTGTGTTCATGTAGTCCCCATATTGTTATTATTGTGCCCCATAGAAGCCCACTATTGTTATTATTGTGCCCTTACATTATTATTGTTATGTTGGATCTAATTATATTATGACCCCTTAGACTCCTATATATAGAAAGGAGGTCTTGTCATTTGTATCATCCAAGAATTGTTCATTTGTGTAATGTGAAGGAGGTTCCCCCCTCGAAGAGGTTGAATTCTAAGGTGTTTATCTATCTTTTCTATCTTTTTGTGAGTTGGTTTCATAACATTGTTAGTGATGGGTGTTACATGTGGTACCAAAGCAAGATGTTGGAGTGATACATTATGATATCAGAGGCCAATTCATACACTGGACCCTTAACCTTCCACATTGTTATTATTAATGATGAACTAATGTAAATTGATTTTTTATTGAAATAGGTATCATTCCTATAAGAGGAGCAGGGAGGAATGGGTATGCAAGAGGGAATGACATGGCATTGCCTTGCAGCTAAATCCATTCACTCCACCTGATGAAGGGGATCATATTACATGGCAAGAAAAAATTCATGTGGGAGAAGGTTTCAACATAATGAGATCTTTTCAACAATTGTCTGAAGTTTTAACAAACCAGACAAAGTGAGAACAAGGAACACCCTTTGCTTTGGTCAAAGGGTACCAAAATCCTATAGTAAAGGATATGCATTAACAACTAGAAAAAAGTAAAAGTTATAGAATTTTGGGGTCAAAGGATGGAGAAACCATGGAATCTTGGCTAGAAAACATAGCCATGTATTTCACATTAAGGGACTACACCTATAATATCAAGGTGAGGATGTGGGTGTTTCAGCTTAAATGAAGCGCTTTATTATGGTGAAAGGCTCTCTTAGTTTTATAAGGACATTTCTAAAGTAACTTGAGAGTTATTCAAGGAAAATTTTAGGGAATTCTACTCATCTGAGGAATTCACTGAAAGGAAATTGAACAAGTTCAATGCCTTAAAACAAGGTGGTAGGCCAGTACCTGAATATGAGGCTTAGCTCATGGAGCTCCTTAGATATTCTCCACATTTAAACACCAAAAATATGAGAGTAAACAATTTTATACATGAATTGGACTTCAACATTAAGGCTAAGGTAAGAATTTGTATGCCTTGTACCTTACATTAGGTTGTTCAACAAGCCATCGCCATTGAAGAGGATATTTTGAGTAGTGGAAATAGTAGACCACCAAGGCCTACAGTTTTAGAAGCACCTAGTGGGAACAATAGTGCAAAAACCATCAGAAGGGGTTGGTTTAAAACAATTTAATATGGTCAACAGGGTACTAAATTCCACTTTATCATCCTCCAACACAACAATCACAATTTGCAAAATGATACTGATGTTAGGAAAAACACTGGGGGGGGGGGTGAATTGACATTTTTAATTCGCTTTAACTCTCAGTTTCAATTTAAAATTACTTACACTATTGTTCTTCATGCCACCCACGTGTGTACGTGGCTCTAATGAATGAAAACTACATATATTCAGATAACTAATTATTCATAGGTTCCATCATATGTTTATCTTTAACTAGTGGATCATTATTTCATTATCCATTTATTAAGCAGTAACCATGATTAGTAAAGAGCATATAAGTCATCAACACACAAGAAATGTATCAACATATATGGACATTGATATTTTAGGTGGAAACTTAATATGGGAGAAAACCATCGATGTTGTCGTCTTTGTCTTCTTCTCTTATAATAAAAAATTATTACATCATTGTCTTGTACTAGCACACACTCTTACCAGCATGCAGGCTCCTACCTGTAGGAGGCTACAACCTCCACTCATTCTCCATTACCCACTAGAAGGGAGATACAAACCTTGATCTCGTTTACTGGCTCCTACCCCCTCACTGAACGGTGCAACCGTTAGCACCTTGTGGACCATGTTTCATAATATTTCATACTAGATCCACCTGTCCCAAATACACATCAAAACATGTAGGCCACATTTCATCAAATTTTCACACTGGACCCACACCAACAATAAGCACAAATCAACATGCCAAACTAAAATACTGAATCTAAAAATTTGAATCATCGAAGCACTGTAAATCACCGAAACATCATGCTACTAAATACTAAACCAACCACTACAACTAGATCAAATAAATGCACAAACAATCTAAAATAGATATAAACCATCCTGATCAATACATCATTGATGGACAATAGAAAATACAACATAACTCATCAACTGTCATCATTAAGAAACACTACGAATCCTGATCATATTTAATTCAAAATATATGTGATTGTTATTAAGAAGACCTGCGTATATGTGTGCTTATCATGTGTTAAACCTATGTATATATTTCAACATACTAAATATAATATCACAAAATTTATACAGGAAAATATTCAACTAGATCTGTGTATGTACGCAACCATACTGAAGAAAATCTGCGTACAAATCTTAAACTACTGAATCAAAACTTCGCTGCAAATCACAACATCTGTCAAACCTAGATCTCAGCATAGATACTGTTCTAATCACACATCACTACATTCAGATCATATCATAATTATAACTATAGATCTAGAATTGTTAACTACATAACCATAAATATATCATTAGTGCTCAATGCATTTTCATATCTCTCATATCTGAGCCTTCTCCATGCTCCATGGTGCACACTTGTTACAAATTAGATCACACATGAATAATCCATTACTTTCACCCATAAATCCTTCATCTCAATTTTATTATATATCTTTTTTCCTTAGCCAATACCACAAGAAAATCCTTTTGTAATTTTGATGGTATTTGTTTGACTGGATCAAATAGACATTGTTGACACAATATTATGGGAAATTACTATTGCAATTACCCCCAGTATCCATATTGCATGGTTTGGATTATGTACGCGACTTTTTTTCATATGTCCTGCGTGTGTATGTGACTCTTCTTCATGGGGTCACGTATACTTTTCAAACTTCACAATTCCCATCTTTTCTCAAGTGAAAATTGTACCATGGTTGCCAACATTATTCCTCATTTATGAAATATATGTACCAACATTCATGTTATCTGAAATAGTTCTATAGGCATCAAGTTGACATAAATATCATATTTATTGAGTAGGTTTCTATCAAGGACAAGACATTAGCCATAATGCCAATAATTGAAACCCTAAAACAAAACAATCATCGCTGGCACAATAAGATATTTCCAAATAAAAATTTTATTTCACACCTCAGTAAAATTGGGCACAATACTTTCGTTCCTACCAACAGAATTCTAGGCCATCACTCAATTCAACCAAGAGTGGGATTTAGGCTCCTAAGATGGGTTGTTGGACTTGTGTAGGTCCACACCATGAGAGGCCCTTTGTCTCAGCGACAAGGGAAGCCTAACTCGGCACAATAGCAGATCACCGTGGAAATCTTAAGAAGCTCTCATTAGATACATGCGACAGTGAATAATGCTAGGATGAGCATCAATCCACTATTCTTGAGACAACACGTACTGATGATGGTGAAGTTAATTGTTTTTAATAGATCAAGGCATTATTGAATCTTTTATCTCACATGTTGCATTAGCAAAAAAATATGCATGAAGCACTAGAAGAATGCAATTTTAGGCATGCAAAATTGACATGTGGAATGAAACAAAATGTGGGAAAGTTAGAAGGGATTGTAAGGTTGGGTAAAGTGTATGTAAAGTATCTTTATATACTATGGTCCTAGGATCATATGACCTTGTTATAGGAATGAACTGGTCAGAACAACATGAAGTAGCTCTAGACTGTAAGAATAAGGTGTTTCATTTCACTAAAGGTGATGGCCAGAGGAAGTGCTTGGTGGGGAAGAACTAAGGAGTTTTGTTAAGGTTCATCTCATTGATTCCATTGTTGAGATATACATGAAAGAATTATATGCAATAGATTTTTTAAATGATAAAAAGGACGCAGATGATTCTAAAAAATATGCAATTATTTCCGAATTCAATAATTTGTCCCTAGAAGAATCACCTGGGATGCCTCCTAAGAAATATTAATTTCAGTATCGATCTTAAACCTAGCACAAAATCTACTGCTTAAACATTGTATTGTATGTAAAATATCGAATTGAAGGAATTACAAATTCAATTAGAGGAATCGTTATATTTAGGATTTATATGACCCAACATATCACTAAAGGGAGCATCAGTGATATTTGTTAAAAATAAGGATGGATCTTGGAGGTTATGCATAGAATGTTGATAGTTAAATAAGGTGACGATTAAAAATAAATATCCCTTTCCAATAATGGATGATTTATTTGATAAAATGAAGGGAGCGACTATTTGTTTAAGATATATTTGGGATCTGGATGCCATCAATTGAGATTCAAAGAATAGGATATCCCAAAGATAGTTTTTAAGATGAAATTTGGACATTTTTAATTCATAGTATTATTGTTTGGATCGACCAATGCCCCATGTGTTTTCATGAGCCTAATGAATAGAATATTTCTAGAGTATATAGAAAATTTTTCGCAAGTATTTATTGATGATATTTCATTTATTCAAAAAACTTAGAGGAACATAATGAACAGTTGAGACTTCTCTTATAATGCCTTATAGAAAACTAGTTATATGGGAACTGTTCTAAGTGTTCATTTTTTTACGGTATAAAATACTTGAGGCTAGGGTTGATATCCCCAACACAATAGAAGTAATCAAACAAGAAAGAAAATTAGATCAATCACATAACTTGCTTAAAATTCACAAAGTGAGGGATAGGTAATTACAAGAGGGTCCTACATTTGATGTAAATCAAAGGGTCCAAACCTTTGTTCTTGCTCCATATGCACATAATTGCAACAAAAACAACAAGAAAATCATTAGAAAAGCAAATTCAAATCATATAAAGCGCTATATTATATATTATTCCATAAATTATTTAATCACATAATCACAAACATGCCATATGAACAAATGAATTGGAATAAAACATGAGTTTATTTGTTGAGATTTATAACATAGAGGTAGTTATATTGTTACTTGATCCTTGTTGCAGGAAAGGAACAAAAACTTCTTCCAAATCCTTTCTTCTCGAGCCATTGAATCTCTCCTCCTCCAACAAAATATATAAGAGTGTGAGATAAAGGGGATAAACTCTACAATAGTGACTAGGGTTTCTTGAAGAAGGGAGAGTGCTTGAAAGCACAAGATTAACAAATCTGACCGAGAATACTGTTTTTAGAGTTTGGACACAAATACAAATCAAGAACATGGTGCACCACCTAAGGCATGTTTAAATACCACTGGAAATTGGTTTGGGTGGTTATAACATGAGATGCAATAGGTGGCTTCTAGTCTGACTTGTAAACCTCGCGCGTAAGAATCACATTATATATATATATATTTTATATATATATATATAAAGGAATATGTGGGTTTCTTTGTGCCTATGTACATACACATTTTATATGTGGGAAGCTTTGGTATCTAATTTGAAAAAAAAAATAAGATAAATTTAGGTTTGCATAGGGAAAATGGGATTTTTCCTTGGCCAAAAAGTGCATCTAAATATAAGTGTGGAAAAATATACTATAACAGAGGACCCCTAATGTATGAGGTCACAAGGGGTTCTGATGGAAAAAATACATTATGTATACATACAAGAGGATGCATCAAGAGAGCTTGGTAAGGTCTCTCCAAATTTAGCACTTATCAATACTTGTAGAAGGAATTGTAAAGAAAATTCATATCTAAGGTAGGCATACACATGCTCAAAGGAAGTAAAGCATGGTCACCAATCAAGTACTATCTGGATCCATGATGATGTGTATATAGTTTGACAATAATAATCATAAAAATATATAGTGGGCCCAAAAGTATATCATATCCATGAATAATACAGAATGAAGTTATGTATAAGTATCATATAGGAGGATGTATGGAATAAAGTGAATTATATAATTGATCCCCCACTGAAGTACCAAAGTCATGTACAAGGGAGTGGCACTGTCTAAAATCTCATGTGTCAACGCATAAGATGTTAATGAACTGAGGGTAGCATATTAGGATGGATGTCATTGGCAGGAACTAAAGAATTTTTCAAGTGAACATGGATGGTTACACAACTTTAGGTCTTCAAAACTAATTGTCGATGGTACATTTCTACAATATGGGAATAGATGAGTTAAATTAGAGCACGTGATAAATTGTTTAATTATTGGTCATTGATGTATATTGTTAACAATGTGAGACTACCCATCGATAATTCTAATGTGTTTCAAGGTACCATTATAATCAAACAAGTGCAGATAAATGTATTGACATTGAACACTTGAAAGAATTTATCAAGCATGCGATATTGATGTATTTTTATTATCAACATCGAGGGAATTTGCTACTAATAATTGCAAACTTGAAGGTACTAAAAAGTACTTTGTACCTTATTCCTAGAGAATTGATTTAGATTTTATGTGAAAAGATCTAATGGTAGGAGGGCATTAGGGAATCCCCCAATAACCAATGTGAGTGTAACTAGAAGGCCAATGATTTGGAAGAACTTAGATGAAAAGATTGAATGAACCACCACTAAGTTCATCTCTCACATGGAACAGATGAAATAACACACTAAAGGGACCCTCTAAATACCGAATAATAATGCAAGTTGATTATAGAGGTAAGGAATCCATCAATAAAATGAAATGGAAGCCAAGGTACTACACGAATCCCAATGTGAGGTAATAGAAGTTGATGTTAAACACAAGGGAAACCACCCAGTCAAAGAAAAATGATGAAAATCAAAGTTGGGCACAAGGTCACATACCAATGATGAAAATGGGACTAGAGTGCTACTTTAGGTCTCCTCTTAGAGAAATTTGTTGGAGTCAGTAAGAACGAACTTGTCAGCAAGAAGTCAATGGGGACCTTCTAAATTGGCATAAGTATATGACTGAGATGCTAAGTAGATACTAAAAGTGGCTTAAAGAACTAGATAGCGTTAAAAGACATTGAAGAAAGGTTGATGCAGAGCTAACTTCCCTTGAACATATGCATGACACATATTGTGACTTAGGCAACATGGAATGAAGAATTAATTTGTATAAGTCTGAGACACAAGAGGCATTAACAAACTCTCCATATGATTAGAAGAGTAGCCAACTAAATGAGTAAAGACTTTAAAACAAGGTTTGGCTTCTTATGGCCATACTGGGTACCAAACTAATGAGGATAATAATCATAACATGTTTCTTTGTTCAAGGGAGAGATGACTAACTTTTCTTCCAATATGATGAAATAAACTATTTCCCATTGCCTCTTTTTTTTTAATATTTGTTTTTTTTGGATTTTTCATTTTATGAAAAATTGAAAAGGAATAAAATAATTATCATAGTACAATAGAGGGAATGAGTGTCAGAAAAGAAAACTAGTTCCAGTGCTTAGAACATTCCTATGCTCGATGAAGTGGAAAGCATGCAAAAGATGGACACTCGTGGAATGTTACCATTGGAAAATCAATGTAAATAGATTAGGGTTTGATTATCATTTCTTAATAATTACTTGTGAATATTGTTGGCTTCTTTTACTTATTTATTATCTTATATTTCATCAAGCAATTACAATATTATGTTTTTATGAAGATCATAAAAAAAGAGACACAATATGTAGGAACTATGCTAGGGAAAAACCCCCCTCGAGGGGAAAACCTGGTCAAAAATTTCTTCATTTCAATAGTATTCTTTGAGACTCTTCACCCTAGACAAATACCAAATCTTCCCTCCATACCAAGTCAACCTCCCACATATTCGACCTCTCTTCCAACAACTTCAACTATGTAGCTTCTTCCAGCATCAGGAAACTTCTAGAATCAACGAAACTTGGAAGAATTTGATCTCCCAAACTAGGGCATGAAACAAAGAGAGAGAGGCAAAAAAATTTCGTTTTTCTTCTTCTCCTTAGATGCCACCCATCTCACACTTCCTTTTTCTTCCTTATACCCACTTCACACTTCATCGAATTCCTTAGAGATATCAAACTTGCTTGAGATGAGATGTTCCAAATGAATTTGACTTGCTTCTATTTGTAGGCTTCAAGGAAGGTTGAATAGGTGTCCTTAGGCCGACTTGATGTGGAGGATACATAAATCATATTTGACTCAATACTAAACCCTTTTACATGATTCAAAATCCCAAGAAGGGTCTCTTTGAACATACAATGACTTTATAAACTCAATATTAATCCTAGGAATCCATAATGGGGACTTTGAATAATATAATGATGACCCAAGCATGAAAATTATGCTTTAATAAGTCAATGATACAATAATAAAAATTATTTTCTTTATTCTTTTGACAAGTGCATTTCATGATGACTCAAATAAATTAAATGAAGACCAAACCTAGTTACATTTTTCAATACTCCCTCTTAACTAGGGAGATATTCATAATATACAAATACAATGGAAATCTCAAACTATATGAACGCTGAAGAACTTTAGCCATCATAATGTCATGGACTAGATTCTTGGCCAGGGCAATCTATCCATTAGTATCTCAACAATTTAGGCACTGCAATGCCATGGACTAGATTCCAGACCAAGGCAATCTATCCAGGTGGGACTAAGAAGAAATCAAGCTTTCATCCTCTCTAGGTACCATCAAGATTACTTGCTAACCATCAACCCAGAAATCCAGGTGTGTGTCAGAGCTCAATGACCAACACCACATTTCCAACTTTAGGGCCTAGACCACAACAAATGTCCTCCCAGGCAATGCTTAACTCACAAAGCCTCAACAAATCTCTTCCACATTCTTATCATCAATACAATCAGTAATATCTACCAAACCAAGCAGGTTCCTTAGATATTCAAACTTCTTATTAGGAAGAACCTGATTGATTTGCAACTAACAAGTTGCATGTGTGATTTCCTTGCTGATTTATGGATGCATTATATGGTTATGTTCTGTCATTGGGATGGAGGTTTTCCTAGATTGATAGTGGTTTTATCCTTGCCTTGAGATTTCTTGGATAACCATGGTTTTTTGGGTTTTTTCCATTTGATTTTTTCTGGTTGGTGTTCATGATTCCTTATGGATATTGGTTGGAACAGATGCTCTGGAATCATTGGAATAATTTGGGTTGAGTTACTAGTCCTAGATCCTAGGTTGGGACAAACACTTTGGAGCCTTTGGTGGGTTGAGTTACTGGTCCTTGGATTTTGGTTGGACACTCTCTAGAGCCCTGGAAGGTTTTGGGTTGAGTTACTAGTTCCTGGAGCCTTGGAGAACTTGGTTAGAGATCGATTTGGTTGGCGTTAGTGATGTATGGCCATGATGTGTAATCACTAGTTGAGGATTAAGGTGGTTTGGCCTCTGGAAGACATGGTTTGGTATTGTTTGGTTTATTCAATGATATCCCACATTAATGCTTGGAATATGGTGTGGGGGTGATTAGCTGAAAGAGAGTTTTGGTTCAACCCAATCTATGGTTAGGTGGTACATGGAAGTATCTAACATGGTTGGATTTTGCATATGATAATAAGAGCTATTTTCCTATTGTATTCTATGGATACTTGTACTTATTATTATGTGTCTTTGATGGTTTTTCTATCATGGTTAAATATTGGTTATAAACATGGTTCCATGATAGGTTCTAACTATGGCTCTTGAGATGTTTTGATTAGTCAATGAATGTTTAATGAATGCATGAGCTAACAAATGTTATTGAAGCTATTATGAGAGGGAATTAGACCTTCTCGGTGAATCTTAGATAAGTTTCAGACTCGTATGTTCATATGTGCATTCATGACCTATAGATTAGTTCACCATATGTTTGACGAAATGATAGTCATGGTTAGGTCTGGTTAGGCCAATTCCATGGTCAAGTTTTGTATGAGTGGTTTTGTATTGATGTTATTTATCATTTTGGAAAGTCTCATTGAGTTTTGGGTAGTGTTATGGAGGCTAGTCTGAAATGCTGAAACAAAATCTCAGACCGAAACATCTGAACCAGAAATTTTAGGCTATAACCACACTCTTACAGGATTATGCATGTAGTTGGAGGATTATAACCTCACGAAGCCCTTTTCAAGCATGCAATTGTGGTCCCAGGTCACTAAAAAAAATCTTTCTCAGGGTTGGGGCACTTGGAGTGGTTGTTTAGCCCTTGGGTGTCATATAGCTCCTGAGGAAGGCCAATAAAGTTTCAATTTGTCGAATCCACTCCCTTAAATATACTTATTAGACTGGGTCATGCCGTAGTAGCCCTCAGCTCATGTTTACCCTAGCATGTCGATTAAAGTCGGTAAATGTGGGTGGGGTAGTTACAATTGGTAAGCAATGCTTCAATTGATCAAAACTAATTGCAAACTCAATAGTCCATTCAAACTTCTTTCCCTTTCTTTGCAAAGATGTGATAAGATAGCCAATCATGGAAAAGTTCCTGATAAACCTCCTGTAATAACTTGTTACTCCCATGAATGGTCTGACCTTATGCACATTCCTTCGAGATGACAACTCTGTGATAGCCTTAATCTTTTATGGATCCACTTCTATCCCCTCCTTGAAAACAACATGTCCCAAGTAATGAATCTGAGACTGAATGAAATTGCACTTGCTGAGTTTGGTATACAACTTATGCTCTATCAAAAATCTTAATACTACTGCCAAGTGCTCTGCATGCTCCTCCTCATTCTTTGAATAGACTAATATGTCATCGACAAATACTATCACAAACTTATCCAGATAAGGGAAGAACACTATGTTCATAAAAAACATGAAGGTGGATGGAGAATTAGTAAAAATAAAAGGAACCAAAACAAACTCATAGTGCCCATACATTGTAAGTAATGCAGTATTATAGATGTCTTCTTCCTTGATGCACACCTGATGATATCCCAATCTCAGGTCAATCTTTGAAAAACTTGCTCCTCCCTTCAGCTGATCAAACAAACCATCAATCCCAGGCAATGGATACCTATTCTTGATAGTAATCTTGTTCAACTACTTGTAATCAATGCAAAATCTGAGAGTACCATCCTTCTTCTTTACAAACAACACTAGTGAACCCCAAGGAGATACAATTGACCTTATGTATCTCTTATGAAACATATTATTAAGTTGCAACTCCATTTCCACCAACTTGGAATTTCTCATCTTGTATGGTGCCTTAGATACTGGTCCTGCTCCTAGTATCAACTCAACAGAGAAATGCACTTCCTTGTGAAGCGACAACTTTAGAATATTTGTAAGAAACACATCCTGAAACTATTATAAGATAGGATTCATCCTCAATAATTTATCATGCTCATCCTCTTTCCCTTTCTCACTGGAAACATGTAACCATTCTCACTGATGTAGGCTTCTTCTTTATCGCAATACTCTCTTTTCTCCATCGTCATCCAGACACTCAATGGAAATGTCATAGCAATCTACCTTGGTCCTATGAATAAATAACCAATCCATGCCCAAAATCATGCTATATACACCCAAAGGAAGTAAATTTAGGTTTTTTATTGTAGGCATGCCATTAAGCTCAAATGCACAAGATCTCACCCAATGGTGCGTCCCTGTAGCCAACTCCACTAACCAAGATTATGCATGCACTTACTTATTAAAATGGCACTGATCCACCAGGTCATAACTAATATTGATATAATTTGATCCTAGATTGATAAAAATAGAAAAAACTTGATCACAAAGCTTACCTTCCATCTGAATAATGGATGCTTGGTGGTCCACCTGCCTATTGTCAATTGCTACATAGATTTGAGGAATGCTCTGAGCTACATCCCCAACCATATGCGCCTTCTAAGCCTTGTATATCTGAGGTCTGTCACCCTGATACAATGGATAATCCTTCTTGTGATGATATTTACCACAAATCCATCATTTCAATGGTTCTATTCCATTGTCTTTATTCAGCTGCTCCACAGGCTGAGACCCATGTCCCTTCTCAGCTGCATTGTACTTCTTATAAGGGGCTACATTTTCCTTCACACTTTCATCCTAAGATCGTCCTCACTTCTGGAGCCATTTTCTTTTAGTCTTCTCACCACCCTTCTAATCATACTTGAACTCAAGCTTGCGCTTTGACTGCTCATAACAATGCTTCAACTTTCTGATAACTTCATCTAATGATTGGGGCTCATCAAAGTCAAATTGGTAATTGAATGATAATGGCAATCCATTGATGAAACTTTGGATCTTTGATTTCTCATCCTTGATATAGGGAACAAATCTTAATAGCTCTAGAATATAGTTGTATATTATTTAGTATGTCATGGAATCCATCTTGAACTCATATAATTCCTTGGCCTTTCTATCGTAATACCTCTCAAACATCTTCCTAAAGAGTCTTTCAAATTCTCCCCAAATCAACTCCTCTTCCCTAATGCCTTTGACATGCTTGACATCTTCCCACCAGATATATGCTTTTCCTTTGAGATTGAAGGTAGCTATCTTGGCATTCATATTCTTTGAATAATCATGAAGCCTAAATAATTTCTTCATCCCAAGCAACCATTCTTTTTCATCTTCTGATTTGGTTGTCTCTCCATAAAAGGTAGGAGGCTTGGCTTTCTTGAACTATTTTGGGAAGTACCCATTCTCACTCATCCTATAATGATGCTGGGGGTGATGGCAATGATGTATTCTAAAAGTAAGACTAGAGTAAAATCCATGCGTACTATTCATCTTCTCAGATGTATCCAATAGTATACCTCTCTTCATTGTGTCATCCCTGTCCATCATGTACCTTTTCTGAGACCTTCTTCCATTTACCCCATTAGTATTTTATTCTTGTCTATCTCTAAGACTAATCTCCAACTGTCCTGTCTTCTGTAAATATGAAAGGCTCAAGAGGATAACCACATTAACCTCGTCTTGCTTCTCTTGAGATTTCATAATCCTTTCACATGCTTAAATCAACCTCTCATTATTAGCTTTACAAATTATGATCTATACCTCAAGACATCTGGAGACTCTCCCTCTCCCTGCCGTTCAACTGAGTTCTCCCATCCCGCTAGTTTATCTTCTGGATTGTATGAGGAGTCATATGAACTGTATTCAATCATTCTGCTCTTCATCTCTCGACCTTCCATTTTCCTACAACATATCACTCTTAGATGAAATAAAGACATAATCAAAGAATTACCTCAACTTACTGATGGTGAGGCTATTGCATCAGCACAAGTCAATCCGGATTAGCTGGATACATAAACTTATCAATACATGCATGAATCAAGATACTAGACTAACCTTAACAAAATATCTCCCATGCATGAATGATAATCATAGAGACATGTGCAGTAAACATATAGATCTACACAACATTTTGTATTTACCCCGAGGTCCAGTGTTGTGAACCTACTCTGATACCACTTTGTAACACCCCACCCACATTTACCCACTTTAACCTACTCACTAGTGTAAACATGAGATGATAGTTACTATGTATGAACTGATTCCCAAGATGCACTTATGGAAAATGGGGTCAACATGTCCAGAACTGACTGTAAACACCCAATGACACACAATTATTAGCCTAACTTGAACCAACACTATTTCATTTCAGTTTTGTTTCCTTAAATTTTACACAACTTTCCATTTTTGCATTTTCTCAGGTCCTAAACTTCCGAGGCCATTTTGAGTGCCTAAACGAAATTTTCAGGAAAAATGGAGACTAGAAAAGTGCTAGAATATATTTAACATAATTTGTTTTTGGCCTTCTCATGGATATGTTCAAAACGAGGTATTATGATAGTCAAACATAGATCATATGCCAAAGTTATGACACTAGGAAATTGGTGGTCCAAATTATTCATTTATATAAACACTTTGTGACTATGGTACATGTAGGTCATGAGTGCATACTTTGTTGATTGGTTTCATTAGTTCATCATATATTCGTTAAGAAGGCTTGTTGCCCTCATGCACTAGCTGAAATAAAACACAAATTAACACATACATTCATATAAATCAACCACGAGCCATCAAACCATGAATTAGATCTAGATAAAAAACACATCATATAATAAGAAAAATACCATGTATGTAAACAACATTTAACCAGAATGAAGCCATGACAAACTAGTCATATAAACAATAATAAATCAACACTTATACTCATTGATCATCAATAAAGAATATGAAATTTTAACATATGCATAGTACCAACCAAGTCAGGGACTTCTACATACTACCTGATTATAGATTGGGCTAAACCAAATCTCTATTTCAACCAGTCACCCCCATGCCATATTCCAAGCCTGAATTTGGGATTAAAAGGTATAAACCAAAACATAACAAAATAAGGAATCAAAAGGTTAAACCACCTCCACCCTCAAGTCACAGTGTTCTCACCTAAATCGGTCCAAAGATAACCAAACCAATACAAGCTTGGATGCCTCAGGATTTCTTAACCACACCCAAAGGAATTTTCCTATCTCTACCCACCTGTCAAGAACTTCCTGGAGAAAACCATCTCCATAATCAACCCCTAAGATTTTCTTGAGACCACCTCAACAAGATAAAAATTCTACTTGCAATCAAAAACTCAACCAGACGGAAAACCACTACATCATGACTATCTAGGAAATGGAATAGGCAAGGTTGTACACAACTATCAATCTAGGAAAATCCCATGCCAATGATAAAAAAATAACATGTAAACCAATGCATACACCATGCATTCAAATCCCAACAACATAAATCAAACATGATGTTTATTACCTACAATATCCTCTTGCTGGTTGCTATTCCAATCCTTTTCTTGTGCTTCCTTGCTTTTCCTTGCTTGCTTGTGTCTTCTTTATGTTCAAGTGCTCTCTTTCTCACTGTAACTCCTCTCTCCTCCTTTCGTCCTTGTGTAAGTGAGAATTCTAGAATGTCCAAGAGTGTATTTGAATGTTTTCTCTCCCTTTTCAGTTTTTTTTTTCAATTTCCCTTGCATGCATATTATTATCTCTTTATATTCCTTTTCCCTTATTTTTCCTTTATTTATTGAATTAATTGCCAATTATTTCCCTTTTCCTTTTACCAATGCCAATTTATATAGCCAATAAATAATTAACCACAAGTGAAGCCAAATGTATTTTTTTTCCCTTCATTTAGCTTGGAATACATTTCCCATGACCTTGATTTTATTTTTCCTTTATAATGCCGATTTATTACATGGAATATAACACGAGGTTATTACAAACCCCTCCCTCTTGGGGGGGAAACCAGCCTCAGTGCTCTATGACACTTATAACTAGATAAAATTGTTGAAAAACATAACAACACACTCCTTGATTGGAGCTTAATAAACACAACTTGATGTAGTATTTACAATGACACACACACACACACACATAAACTAAACACATTTTCTTTAACCAACAAATAAAGAATGATACAATGCCCAAATCTAATCATCCATCTCCCATGTAGCTTCATTGGGCCCTAAGTGCTTCCATTGCACTTTAAATTGCTCGATTTCTTGGTTCCAGAGCATGAAATTCCTCTGTTGTAGGATGAATTGAGGCTCTGGCTAGAACTCTCCTTTTGGCTCCACCTATAATACAGACCAATCTATCACATGATCAACATCTAATGAAACATGGAAAATATCATGGAATTTCACTGATGGAGGCAAGAAAAGTCTGTATGCCACTAGTCCATTCCTCTCAAGGATATCAAAAGGCCCACAATACTAGGGTGCCAATTTGGCAGATGACCCTATCTTTAAGGAGATATTATTGGGATTAATGTGCAAGTACACATTATCTCCAACCTAAATCTCCTTAAATTCTCTATGTTGATCTGCATAAATCTTCTTCCTATCATGTGGTGCCTTCAAATTCCTTTTGATAACTTTTATTTCTTGCTCCATCTCTTTCGTCATATCCATTCCAATCAACACCTTTCTCACCAGATCACTCTAATCGATAGGAGTATTACAACTCCACCCATAGAGAGCCTCAAATAGACTCATCTTCAAGTATTTCTGATACCCATTATTATAAGAAAACTCCACATGTAGAAGACAATACTCCCACTTCCTTTGTTGATGCATGACATACATCCTCAAAATATCCTCAAGGATCCTGTGTTTCACAAGCCTTTCCTGTGTTTCAATCAGCCTCTCATTATCAACTTTACAACTTATGATATTTTCCTTTAGACTTATTAATGTATCTGCTATATCAGGAGAGTCTCCCTCTCCCCATTGCTCAACTGAGTTCTCCCATCTCGCTAGTTTCTCTTCTGTCTTATACAAGGAGTCATATAAGTTGTATTCAACCATTCTACTCTTCATCTGTTGACCTTCAATTTTCGTGAAACATATCACTTTGAGATGAAATAAAAACATAATCAAAGCATTAACTCAAAATTATTGCTGGTGAGGTTGTTGCATCTACACATGTCAATCCAGATTAACATTATACATAAACATATAAATACATGCATGGATCAAGATACTAGACAAACCTTACTAAAATGAATTCCATGCGTGCATTATAATCATATAGGCATGTGCAATAACCATATAGATTTACACAACATTATGTATTTACCCCGAAGTCTAGCACTGTGAACCTACTATGTTACCACTCTGTATCATCCCACCCCACATTTACCCATTTTAACCTGCTCACCAGGGTAAACATGAGATGAGAGTTAATATGGATGAACTGATTTCCAAGATCCACTTATGGAAAATGGGGTCCACATATCTAGAATTGACTGCGAAGATCTAGTGACACATGATCACATTGTTATAAGCCTAATTTGATCCAACACTATTTCCTTTAAGTTTCGTTTCCTTAAATTTTACACAACATTCTATTTTTTGGAAGTTTATCGGGTCCTAAACTTCTGAGGACATTTTGAAGGCCTAAACGACATTTCCAGGGAAAACGAAGAGACCATAAAAGTGTTAAAATTTGTTTCATACATTGTTATTTTGGCCCCCTCGTGGAGATCTTCGAACCAAAGTATTATGGTAGTCAAGAAAACATTGTATGCCAAAATTACGACTCCAGGAGGTTGGCAATCAAAATTATTCACTTATATAAACACTTTATGACTATGGTACTTGTAAGCAATGAATGCATAGTTTGTTCATTGTTTTCATGAGTTCATCAGATATTCATCAAGAAAGCTTGTTGCCGTCTTGCACTAGCTGTAATAAAACACAAATTAACACATGCATTCATATAATTAAACTATGAGCCATCAAAACATGAATTAGATCTAGATCAAGAGCACATCATATAATAAGACATATACCATGCATGTAACCAACATTTAACTAGAATGAAGCCATGACAAACCAATCATATAAACAAAATTAAATTAGAACTTATGCTCATTGATCATAAATAAAGAATATCACATATTTACATATGCATAGTACCAACCAAGTCAGGGACTTCTACGTACCACTTGACCATAGATTGGGCTAAACCAAATCTCTATTTCAGCCAATCACTTCCATGCCATATTCCAAGCCTGAATGTGGGATTACAAGGGATAAACCAAAACATAATCAAATAGGGAATCTAGAGGTTAAACCACCTCCACCCTCAAGTCATAATGATCTCACATAAATCGGTCCAGTGATCACCAAACCAATATAACCTTGGATGCCTCAGGATTTCTTCACCATAATAGAGGAGTTTTCTTGTGTCCACCCACCTGTGAAGAAATTCTTGGAGACAACCATCTCCACCCTCAAAGCTTGGGATTTTATTGAGACCACCTCAACATGATCTAAAATCTACTAGCAATCTAAAGCTCAACCAAAGGGAAAGCCATTACATCATGTCTATCTAGGAAATGGCATAGGCAAGGTTGTACACCACTGTCAATCTAGTCAAAACCCATGCTAATGAAAACAAAATACCCTATAAATGAATGCATACACCATGCATTTTGAATCCCAACAAGACAAATCAAACATACAACTTGTTACCTGCAAAATCCTTTTTCTAGTTGTTGTTCAAATATTTTGTTTGCACTTCCTTTGTTGTCATTTTCTTGCTTTCTTATGTATTCTTTGTGTCCAAGATCCCCCTCTCTTGATGTAGCTGCTCTCTCTTCCTTTCCTCATTGTCCAAGTGAGAATGCTAGAATGTCCAAGAGTGTGTTTGAATATTTTCTTTCCATTTTCTTTCTTTTCTTTTCATTTTTCTTCAATTTCCCTTTTGTGCATATTCTTGTCTCTTCAACTTCCATTTCTCTTATTTTCCTTTATTTCTTGAATTAATTCTCAATTATTTCCCTTTGTCTTTTACCCAATTTCCATAGCCAATAAATAATTAACCACAAGCGATGCCCAATGTAATATTTTCCCCTTAATTCAACTTGGAATACATTCCCATGACCTTGGTTTTATTTTTGCCTTTATAATGCACATTTATTATATGGAATAGAACATGGGGATGTTACATCTCTGTACCTCCAACCACTAGTTTTCTTGCGCAGAAATGGCACACGTGCGCGCACACACACACATATAACATTAGTAAAGTTGATTTATTCATTCTCTTGAATATGCTTAGTTGCACTTATAAACATAATAAAATCATATTCGCACACACACACATAACATTAGTGAGGTTTATTTATTCACTCTCTTGAATATGCTTAGTTACACTTATAAACATAATAGAATCATATTCATTTATACATAACCTTGAACAATAAAATAACACATTGTACATGGATTTTTCCAAATATCCATATACTTACCTAAAAGTCTCCTAAAAATAGATTAAATGGTGCCACCATCCTCGCAACTATGACGTTTTTCAATAGTTCCCTCGAGCTCTATTCATCCATGTCAGTGTAACAAGTTAAGAATTCTTTCTCAATTAGGAATTCTTTCTCAATTTTACCTTCTTTTAAACCTTGGCAATGTCTTGCTAATTTTTGAGTGACCTTTTTAATCTGATTACATTTATCTCCAATCATGTTTTTTTGTTTGTTGGTTTGCTCAGCCAAGAGTTCAACTGTTTAGTAAAATAGAGGATTTTTCTTTTTGTCTATTCCTTCCCCTTCTTGAGTATAACTGATTCCAAGTGTTTAGCAAAATAGAGAATTTTTCTTTTTTTTGTTCCTTCCCCCTTCTTGAGTATAATTCTTTGCTTCCAGTTAAGAGTCTAATCTCACACATGATAATCTTTAATATATTTTTAAGACAAATAATACAAAAAACTATTTTTTTATTAATCAAAATAAATATTTACATAGTTATAACATATTAATTATACAAATTTCCCATGAATACCACAAGAATGTTAAAAATAATCTCTAAATTTTAGAAAATTAAATTTAACTAGTATAAATCATACATGTGTGAAATAGTTTTAAGTTTATTTAATCATGTAACTTCAAAGGATTTAACCAATGAAATTTACAAAGAAACAACTCATATCAGTTCCTTATTTCCTCTCTACCTCTCTATAAATATTTTCAACCACATATTCAATTTCTTGCTGAAATGTGTAAATAACATGGGAATGTATGAGAAGCTCACTCATTGCCCATTCTAGTGCATTTGTCGATGTGTCCATACCCCCTGCAAATATGTCCTGCAAAGATATACAATCGAAGGAAAATGTTAGACTCAACATTCAGGTTTGAGAATAGGAAAAGACTGGCATGGCCGACGTCAGACAAACATAAAAAGTGAATACATTATAATTTTATTTTAAATTATTATTATTATTATTATTGTTTTTATGGAGTGTATTGTTAAAACACAAATTAAAAATAAAATAAAAAGTGACTATATTATAATTTTATTTTAAATTATTATTACTACTTTTGATAGAGTGTATTGTTAAAACACTTTGTGATGTGAAGGACACTAGTTCAAATCTAAATTATTATTATTATTTTTTGATGGAGTGTATTATTAAAACACTTTGTGATATGAATGTCACTAGTTCAAATCTTAATGGGAAAAATCGAGCAATATTAAGGATTGGTGTAACCTAAGCTGGATGCAATCTCGGGTGATTTTAACAGTTAGATGCCCTTTCTCATGCCACAAGTTAAGCCAACAGTGATTTTAGGACACAACTTACCAATTTTCTTTCTTTATTTATTATTATTATTATTAATAAATAATAAAATTGAACAATATATAATTTAAATATATATACAATTTAAAAAAGTGTGTAATTAGATGAAATGACCTTTTTAATCAAAATTCGACAATACAAGTTTTAGCAAGATTGTGATTACTTCTTGTTTAAAAGAAATTCTTGAATCCATAAAATAGATTTAACACCTTAAAAAATTAAAATTCCCAAGACACTCTAATTTTGCAAGTTAAAAAACTTAAACTTATTATTCTTAAAAATCTCTATCTAATTTTGGGCAAAATTGACCAGAAAAAGTGCGAAGGGTCATTTCATCTACTCATTACACTATGTATTTAAAAAAAAGTGGAACAAGATTCTTAACCATTGAGATTTACCTCCACTTTATTATCGAGATTTTTCATTTCTAACTAGGATTTGTTATGATATCATGGACGAATACTCACATCAAATGACACTTGTTCATATGATTTTTTTTAATTAATCAATTTGATTAAAAAATAAAAAATGACATAACTACTTTCCAAATAAATTACAATCTTTAATTTGTGTATACTAATACATATATTTCATAATTTAGTATAAGTTAAATCTAATTAAATTTATACAAATCCTATTCCAAAATAAAATAATTTACCTAATAAATTTTAATTTATTATATAATTAAATCAATAATAAAATTAATTCACTCTATATATATATAGACAATCAATAATTTAGAGAGTCCACTATAATATGAAAATAATTAATAATTAATTAAAATTAAAATTAATTATTCTATATCAAAAATTAATTTTTAAATGTATTGTTGATCCCTTAAGAGTGATAATGATACGCCCCATTTGTTATCTTGGCATGTCACATCATATTTTACAAATTTATAAACATTAATATTATTGTTTCATAAAATTAATAATATTTATATGTTTTTGAATGAATCATATTTATTAATTTGAAAATCATTGACCAATTATTATTTATTTATTTTTAATTTCTAAAAAAACTTTTCTTAATTTATTATAAATTAAAAAAAAAAACTGAATATAAAAATCAAATATTTATTTCATATCTAAACAAATTTCTAACTCTAATAATATTTCATATGAATTATAATATAAATATGATCCATTTTTACTCCATTCATATTAATGTACCTAATAATTTATAAGTCTACGTCCTTGCTTCACTAAACTTTTACTCCATTCATATTAATGTACCTAATAATTTATAAGTCTACGTCCTTGCTTCACTAAACTTCTATATATTGAATGAATCTGTATTGATTCAGTGGAAATAGTTCACTTGAATGAATCTGTATTGATTCAGTGGAAATAGTTCACTTGAAACTTCAAATTTTATATATTTAACTTATTAACTTCTTCTTTTTTTTTTTTTTTTCAATCGTGGTTCACGGCAGAGCGGCCGCTACATCCACACGAACGAATCACGGCACGGCAGAGCGGCCGCTACATCCACACGAACGAATCACGGCAGGGAACTGCTCGTCGGCTTTTTCTATGCTAAGCCTGACCCCAAGGGTGTCGAGGAGATTTGACCCCATGACTTCCCATTAGCGAGGTACTTAGCAACGGGAACTCGACCATTTGAGCTATCCCTTGGGGCTATATTTAACTTATTAACTTGTTAGAAATAGTTTAGTTTATTTATTTATTTTATTTAAATTATTAACTCGTTGAAAATAGTTCCCAGTTCTTTAGATTTAATTTATATTTTAAAGCAGTTATATATATAAATAAATCTCCGTCCTTGCTTCACTAAATTTTATATATTTAATGAATATGTATTGATTCATTGGAAATAGTTTCCCTAGAAACTTCAAATTTTATTATATTTAACTTATTAACCGGTTTGGAAAAAGGAAATAGTTGGTCAAAGTTTTGTTTTATTGGTTTGTTTCTTTTTATAATAAAATTATTAAGTCGTTGGAAATAGTTTACCAGTTTTTTAGATTTAATTTATATTTTAAAGTAGTTATATAGAAAAATTTGAAATTAAAGATAAATTGATTACAATATATTAAGTTCAGCTTTATTTCACCACACTTATGTGTATTTAATGTATTGATTAATTGAAATAGTTCTTTGTTTTGAAACTATTGTTGCAAAATCTCAATTTATATTTAAAAAAAATAGTTATATATAAAAATATTAATATATAATTTTTTGTTTTTTTCGAAACTATGGTTGTAAAATATCAATTTATACTTTTAAAAAATAGTTATATATAAAAATATTAATATATTTTTTATAAAAAATTTCAATCTTTATGATTCTCGTAAATCGTTAATTAGATAATATAAATTGAAAATATTATATAAAATATAAATAATATAAATAATATAAATTTAAGTTTATGTGATTTATATTGTAATGAGTAAAGTTTTTTTATTTGTTTATAAAAATAGGATCCAAATTGTTGGGTTGATCAGCTTGATTTATATTAAAATTATTGTATTTAGTAAAGTGTTTTTTTTGGTTAAAATCATATTTAAATTGTAAGGTTGACTTATTTCCAACTATTTAGTGTGGTTCATTATCATGATCAAGATAATCAAACCAACAATTTAAATATAATTCTTATGAAAATTTATAAAATGATAAACTACACTAAATAATTCATCGAAATCAATAACATAAATGTGATTTTTATAAAAAAGCCTACTAAATAAAATATAACGAAATTTGTAATTAAAAATAAATTGATTATAACACTACTCATTTTGAAACTTCAATTTCTGTATATTTAATATATTAATTCATTAAAAATAGTTAAAACTTCAATTTATATTTTAAAAATATTTTACATATTCACTTATGGGAAGTAGTTGCCTACTTGTTTTGATATTTCAGTTTTATATATTTAACGTATTAATTGATTGAAACAATTTCCTAATTGTTTCGAAACTTTAATTTATATTTTAAAAATATAAATTTTAAAATATAATATAGAATATTTAATTAAAATATAACGGATTTTAATTAAAAATAATTTTATTATATTATTTTAAGTCCCAGTAATATAATTAAAAAATATATATAAACAACGTAAACTTATTTGTGGAGTAATTTAATTAGCCATCGTTATGTTCCACTTTGTTATATAAATAATTAATTAGCAATCCTCTAATGTGTTATATAAATCATAATATTTAAAATTGAAATTCTCTATGTTCTAATGTGTTATATAAATCATAATATTCAATATTGAAATCCTTTTATATCAAGTAAAAAAACATAACTTCACATTTTCAAAAATGTTATTACTTTTTGGTTAATTTCCATGCTAAATTTTAGTTAAAATTAATTAAAAAAAATTATTTAAAGTTCTTTACCAAATTTATTTATTTAATGATATATTGAGTACTTATGACGGACATTAAACATATATTTAAATTTAGTAAGTCTAATATGCATTGGCAAAAACATTTATGACACTTTAACTTTAAAGATATATTTATAAAGATATATTTATATATTTGTTGGAATTATAAGTTTAAGTTGTGAGCTTTTTTAATTTATATATATATATATATATATATAATATATATATATAAATAAGTTATAGTCTAACTTATAGATGAAATAGTCTTTTTCACTGGATTCAGACAATACAATTTCAAGCAAGATTGTGATTTTTTGTTGTTTAAATTATTTTTTGAATACATGAATGGATTGAGCACCTTGAAAGACCCATGATGCACTCAAATTCTATAGATTAAACAACTTAAGCACAAGTTTTTAAAATTCTCTATAAAATTTTGGTTGAAATTAACCAAAACAAATGCCATGAAAAAATGCCATTTCTTCTATAAGTTAGATTACATGACCTTTAAATAATAATAAATCACGATTTGATGAAAATTTGTTCTAGAACCAGAGAAAGATTTGTTGGAACCACAAGTTTGAGTTGTGAACTCTCCATAATATGAGTGCCCCAAGTATTTCTTAATACTGTGTATTTTTCAAAGTGTTGAATCCATATATACCATTAAAGAACTCATTTCCATATATTGTTTTGAAAGATTTTGGCCAAAAACTCCAAAACTTATAATAGGTGATCAAAGCCATTCAAAACAAGGTAACTATTCATAGAGCTATTTGTTAGGTGAAATCATAAGTAATTCTATGTTGATAGCTATTTGTTAGGTGAAATCATAAGTAATTCTATGATGATAGGTATATGTATTTTGAAATTGAATTTCCAAAATTTTAATTTAATATCAATAACTATTAGGGAATGGCTTTAGAATATTATTAATAGTAGTCACAAATGGAAAGATTTATCTCAAAAGTGGCTATGACTTTTTGGCATTGATTAATTAAAAGAAAATGTCATATGAAATGAGTTATGGTTTTCTAAGTATGTGATATTGACAAGCCATAATATTGTAATAAATTCTATGTACATATTTTAAATGTCTATAATGAAGTAAGTGTATCGATGTTTACCACAAATTAATGGATATCAATATTTAACAACCATTTAATTTATATGATTGTAATTGAGACTTATTTTCTATATGTATAATAGTTGTGATTAGTTGTGAACATATGTGCCATTGTCCAATTAATTTCGTAGAAAAAAAGGTAGTGTACAATCATGTGGAAAGTATGTCATGTGCATTAAACTTTATTCTCAATGGTCCAAAGGAATAAAAATACTCCTTTTCACTTCTAATCAATGGCATATTTGGGGCGAAATGGATAAATGATGTCATGATGAAGTAAACATAAAAAATTATGTGATTGTTAAATTTTATTTATTTATTTTTTAATTATGGGAATCTATTGAATTACTAAAGGTGTAGTGTAAACTGTAAATTCTTTTGGCTCATTTTTTGTGAGTTTTACGGAAATTTAATTAAAGAGTTTTTAAATATGTAATGACTAAGTGTTGTGGTATTTTGTTAGTGTTTTCAATTTGTTGATGCATTTAAAATATTGTTTAAATAACAAAAAAAATGAGATCTCACAAATAATTTATCTACAGATTTAGGATTAAAAAGGCGAAAACATAGAACAATTAGACTTGGGCATGATAATTAGTTAAAGTCATGTAGGTTAAGCCCATTACAAACATAATGGTTCTCACGAAAACCCAAATGTATAACCAAAAACATGCAAGTTAGATATACTAATATCTTGTGACTTAGATAAAGGTGAAGATATTTTGAAACATGTTGGTGTGGACCTTTCTCTTAAGGAGTTTCTATCTTTCTAACTTTAATAACTAATTACTAATTCCTAACCATATTTATATATAAACCTTATCAATTATCTTTAAAATATAAAAATAAAATATAAATAATTCATATTATAATAAATATGTAAACATGACCTCATATTATAACCATAGAGGTAAAAACTTAAAACACCAAAATAAATTAAGCAATATCACATGAACACAAAAAAGGTGTAATGTACCTCAAATTTACACCTAATTTTTATTTTTTTTTTTTAATTAAATTTCAACTTTTACTTGAGTTACAATGATAAATGGGGTAAATTTATATCAGGGGGCTTCACTGGAGGAGAAATATTATACCACGGTGAGTTCATATTGGTGATATATATTAAGGAAAAATTACATAATATATTGAGCATATAATAAGGGGTAAATAGTTTTTACAATGGCATGTATAAAAAATGGAGCTCTATATCAATGAAAGAATATAAAGGGGTATACAAAATGTTAATGAAAAAATGGATACTTACAATATCTAGTGAAAGTATGAGCTTTTTAAATTGGGAAGATGTATTGGGTTCGTATTTGTAGGGGTTAAATAATGTGTTTTTTGAGGTATTTTTTAATATGTAGTCAAAATAAGACTATTGTTTAATATGCCATGAATGCATGTGATATGTCAAAGGTTCACTGAGTGAAACCCCCATGATTTACATCCCACTCTTCTGCCTACATGGATACAGATATAAGCTAGTTATGTTTTGATGAAAGAAAATGCTTCTTCTTCATCATTCTCCTCCTTATCCTAAAAGGAGTTAGTTCACTCCTTGATCCATTTTTAATATACTATAGCAAATTTCCCACATATGAAAACTAACTATAGCTAGTAGCTCAATACACTAACTGTTTATGTATTGATTTTATATACCCAATCCTTTTCCCTACCAATTTCGGGGGAATTTATAAAGAGTGGTGTTTGGTTTTACTCTTTTGACATGTTGATGTGGGTTTTATACACCCTAGTTAATAAGGGAGAAGTGACCCATACCAGAGCTCTTCAAATAACCCTAGCTGTCTAGTGTGGTCTCTCTCGATGGGTTTTAAGGCTTCATTAAACTTTGAATTACTCCTCTTACGAAGAAGAACACTAGGGTCTAATCCTAACCTATACTGTATAATAAAAAATAAACTATTATTATTTATGCTTAAAACTAAGCGTTAATGACTAGTAAAATATAATACATAAAATATCAAATTATCGATACAAATGAAATAATAGAAATAAAACAGTGAAAAATTAGTATAGTTGTTAAAAGAACAAGATTGTATATTCCTTTATGCCAACTAATTCTAATTTATATGCTATTTATAAATTAGAATTTATGCTATGAATTAAATGATATACAACAAGTTTCTACAAAAAAATATACTAAGGAATTATGTTACAGAAAGTAAATCAAAGTGTTATAATACAAGAAATGTATAAGAATATGATACATGAAGCAATACCATAGCAAACTGCAATTTGTTTAAAAGGAATGAAATATAATTGTTTCTATAGAAATATTGAGAGAATACAATCTAATTTATATTTATAAATGAAATTATAAATTGAAATTGCAAATAGTGAAAGGACAAGTAATTGCTAAAATGCTAATGAGTAGAAATATGAAATTGGGTTACACTTTCGTGAGAAATGCTCGCGAAAAATTCATGATTGCACCTTTCCAGCTGAATTATGCAATTTTTTTTGGACAAACTATTAATTTTTAGCCAAACAGTTAGAGATACATTTTGGCCAAAAATTTAAACATTAAAGTTAACGACAACCTGGAATACAGTGCAATTTTTTTCTATTTGTTTGCAGACTGCGATTTAGTAAAGGGACAAGCTGGTAAGGTGATGTTGAATGTTGCTTTTGTTTGAAAATTTTAATTTGTTTGTATTGTTTTTGTTGGAATTTTGGTTAAATTTTTTTGGTTTTTGCAGATCTATTGGGCTGCAAGAGTTCGGTGCTAGAGGAGTTCGATGTTGGTCTATTTGGTGCTGGAGGAGTTTAGTGCTGGTCTCTTTGGCACTGAAGGAATTTTGTCAAACACTAGAGGATTTCAACGATGGTCTGTTCGACTCTAGAGGAATTATGTTGGGCCTTGAAGGAATTCAGTAAGTGCCACGATTCCATAAATATGAAGCCTATGCATAAAGCACAATGATACCATGAAAAATTACATAGTTTGCACACATTCACTATAGGAGAGTAATCCACTCATATGGAAATAAAATGTACAAAGACACTTTTTAGCTTCTATAGTTTATTTGGGAGGATAGTATATGTAGTTTGCACACCGTCACTCTAGGAGAGTAATCCATTTATATGGGGATAAAATTTACAAAGACACTTTTGACGTGTTGTACTTTATTTTGGAGGACAATATATGTAATAATTTTTTTTTTTATGGTTATATGGTCTCCCTTTTAAGACAGATCATGGTGGATTCTCATACTTGAATACATGCTTGTCATGTATGTTAATAATCTAATTTTATACATTAAATAAAATTATGTTTTTTTTTGTTTTTACCGAGGGAAAAAATAAAATCTCCTCATCTTCCATATCCCATGTAAAATTGCTTAAGAAAAAATCACCTAGATAAAATGCAGGACCAACAAACATTCAATTGATTATTTGAAGACTAGTTCCAACCCTAAGAAAATGACACTCAACATATATACTACAATGCAACGTCCATTATGAATCCTCTCACTCTTTTCTTGGGATCCCACTCTAGCCTTTTCCATCGCTCTATATCAATGGGAACCAAACAACATTCATAGGAATTTTACGCTACAGAACTTGATAACTGAGTACAAATAGTTGATTATTTCCATCTCCTTTCATATGTTTTATTGTGTGGGAAATAATGAACTACATTGGTTGATAATGTGTTGGCCACCTCATCTATTAGGAGTTGGTGTGGAAAGTGCACAGTCACTGGAGTCCAAGAGACCACTTGGTATATGAAGACCAAGGGTCACAAGGAAATGTATAAATGTGTAAATATTTGTGAATAAATGCAACGCATGATTATCTTATTTGTTGTCCATTCCATGTGTGTGTTTAACATGGTATCAGAATAGGCGTATTCCTTCCTTACTCAATTGCGAGCCACTATTTTTGTGGTATTTCTTTGCCTATCCGTTCTACTGCCATCCAATAGACCTGTCCACTCTTCTCTACCCATGAATCAAAATAATTATTAGTGTGGTATCATCGTCTCGCCCCTTAAATTAGCAAACACTCCTCTCGCTCAACGAAAACGTAGCAATCGCTCTTCCTAATGCCTCTATCATTTTCCTACCACTAAAAAGCTTCCTATCTTCCAGGGTTTTAAGCTAAATTTGAGCTGCTAATTTGCTCAACTATTTCTTCGCTTTGTGCTCCACCATTATCTCTGTGTAACCGTTCCTCCTCATTCCTACTCACATACATATGTTAGTTTGTCTCTGCACCATTTGAAACTTTACATTACATCTTGTCTCTTGATTGCTACCAACAATGCTTTTCCATATCCAACATGTGCCGTGAATTCTGGTGATTGTTGCTTTCCCACTCTATGTTAATAAAATATATTCAATTTGGTTTATTTGCTGAGATTTTTTGAACCATAATTTTATAAATCAGACATGCGGGTTTGGAATTACTTCATCTTTATGAGACCACATATTCGATACCCTTCCTTGGAAGAAGGTGTGAGAAACCAGAGGTGGATTTTCTTGTTAGTAATTTTTTGGCAACCAATCATGTATTCTAGTGAGAGTCGATGGGAAAGGAGACTTATTTCTCATTAGATATTTTGAAGACTTATCTCTCAATTCTTGCAAGCATTTGGACTATGATTGACGATAGAGTAGACTTTTCCAGTGTGTTAATAAATAAATTAACTATGTGTTGATTGAAATTATGCATTGGATTAGTTTATATTGTATGTTATTCATGCTCGGCATGTGCGTTGGTTGTGGCTAGACTGTGACACTATCATAGCACAAGCTATTTATTGTTGGATTATATGTGCCAAAGAAATGAAATTGTATTGGAGTGTGCACATCTCTGTGCATGCTGTATTAAATAGCAAGAACTTATGTGAAGTTTTTTAAGTTAGTGCGATGATTGGAGTATAATTTTTTGGGTTAATTAAACCCAAGGTAGCATTGTGAGAAAACTGTGGAGAAACCTATGATTAGTTTTGTCTCGCTGAATGGGACGTGTGAAGAACTTGTAGCATCTGGTCTTGCGATGTGAAGCCTATAGAGTGGAGCCTACAACATAGGCCTATCATATCATTAGGCATATATTATGAATTTTGGAGCTCAAGAGAATAAGAGAACAATCATCAAGGTTGACTATTAGTCTGGTTGCTCCACGACCTTCTTACTACCCAACAAAACACACTACCACAGTGAAAAGGCATATCATCTTCCCTAAGGTTGAGACCTTTGATGTGCTCATGTTGCTCTCATTTCTTTTTTAATTTTATACATAGAGCCACATGAAAAATTACTTTCTGTGGCCTTTTACTAATTAACGTGTGTAGGTTTTAACCCTGTACAGAAATTATCTGCATACGAATTCTAAAACACAAAAAATAAACAATGTGAGAGCATAACACATAAAACACATATACACAGAGATTTTTCCCTGGATCCCAAAACCAGGACTACCAGTTTGATTTTTCATTATGTTCCTTTCAATGTTACAATACATATTTATACATGCAAAAGCATCCAATACCATGGACCGAAAACCATCGCGTCCAAACCATG
>APFE030985378.1:81503-92715 GCA_000404065.3 Pinus taeda
CTCCTACCTGTTCCACTTGTTCTTCCACCTGTTCCATTAGTTCTAACTCAAGAAACTAGCTTTGATACCACTTATGATGGCCTCCCGCCGTTTAACACAAAATATCTCTGACAAAAGACCCGCGTCCGGACGCTCTTTATGGTTGACCTTAAATGTTGGTACTCTCCTCGAAAATGGTTTTAGGGTTCTGGAAAGGTCTTGACTGGTTTCACCCACACTTGTCGGTTCTCTTCACACCAACCCGACTTTTGTCAACTCATGCTCCGTCATTTCGTCATTCTCGTTGTTTTGCCGCGCCGAAAACTTGCTCTGCCTGTGGGGAAACTCTGGTTCTCTGGATTCTGGTTCGAATACCGACTCTGTGGCTATCCTTCGTCTTCGATAGTTATGGGCGGTGAGTTCTTGACGGCCTGTGAAGGCACATTTGGCTCTACACGATAACAATTGGTTGACTGTATATTTGTCTGTTTATCTTTTTGATGTTAACACTGTTTTCGATCTGGCTAATCGTTGGTTTCATTCCATGACAGGTCCTTTCTTCAATCCCTGCGCCTCGTCCCTAATGTGCAGGTAAGGAATGGTTCCTTGCTATCATACTTCCGCCTTTCTCCTTCAGTTTCTAACCACCTCTGCCACGGTTTTTCAGGGTTTTATGGTTGTTATGGTATTCGTCTCGGCTCCCAGGTTTTCTGGTAAGATTCCTGGTCCCTCCTGGTTTTGCTTTCAATTTTAAGCGCTCGTATATGTATTCCTACAGGTCTCTAACCCGTCTTTGGTTTGGTTGCGGGTGAGTCCCGACGTCTGACCCGTGTTCGTGGTGTTCCTAATCAACTTCTCTTCGCGGCTCTCTCTGGGTAGCGTCTTCACATATATGACTGTAATTGTTGTAGGTTATTTCTGGTTCTTAGGATGGTTTGCCTGTGCTGTGGAACGATAGGGTTCTCTGTTGTCTATATAGTGGTTTCTCTTTGGTGTTGCCTTGGCCTTACTCCTGTATATGATTGTCGAACTCCTTTTGACTCAAACCCTCGTTGGGTTTTGACGGAATTTTAAGCCGTCGCACTATGTAGCATTATTTGGTGATGTTCTGAACGGTTCAGGGTTTCGAACCCTCCTCCTGTCACTTTCTGTTTACTCAGCTATGTAAAACCCTAGGGTTTATCCAAACCCTTGCCTGTTGATTTCGATGATAATTATGCTGTAACTGTTTTGGCTTCTGGCTATATATATATGTTGTTCGAAATGCTGTTCCCTTGATGGCTATGCCAATTTCTGAAGCACTGTTCTATTTTATCATTCTCTGCTCGAATGTCGAGTTTATGATCCTAGTTTCTGTTCTTAATTTCTGGTACTGTTTTGTTATAATGCGCTGGTCTATTTGATATTCTGAACAATATATGAGGGTTTGTATAATCGTATGGAATGATACAATATTTTGTTAGCTTGCTACGACACTTTATTCTGTTTTTAATAAATCAGGGGTTCTTATGAAATACCTATATTCCTCCTTTTCGCAAGCACAGACTTTCGTCCTCTGGTTATGGGAATGTCTTTGGCTGTTAGCGTGCGCTACTCTTTTGCATTCGTCTGGATGTTGGCTTGTGTGTGCAACTTGGTATGCACTCCGTCGGATAGTGCTGTGACTGTCACGTCCACTCCACTTATAGATTGTATCAGTCTGCTATTTCAAACACAATTTGATTGTACAAGAATTTATATTACGATGCAAGAATTTGTTTATCACAGTGATGATTAAGGAAACGAATAAACGATAATTATCTGTTTTTGGAAATGACTGTAACTTCTGTTCTTTTTTTTTCATATCAGAGAGGAACCTTTTACAATCATACCCCTACTATCTTTAAACTCAAAGAACCTAACTGTTCTTTCTCAGTGGAACTGTCCCAACAGATTTGGGCAACTGTTTTATCTAACTGTCTATAACTAATACAATGCTTTTAAAGAAAATTAATTAACTAACAGTTATGTTTCTGTTTCTAATTCCCAAAATAAGACAGAATCAGTGCATGAACTAATTTAACCGAATCCTATCAGCATACTAAAAAAAAGTAAATAAAACAAGTAAAAGAAATAAAATAACCGACAAGGTTTTGACACTTGTCCAGCTATACGTAGTGACTGTGTGTTCTGTTTCTCTTTGAGACTGCCAGCCTCATTCTGCCTCCTCAGAGCTGGATGCTCCTGCATCACAATTGACCTTATGTATCTCTTATGAAACATATTATTAAGTTGCAACTCCATTTCCACCAACTTGGAATTTCTCATCTTGTATGGTGCCTTAGATACTGGTCCTGCTCCTAGTATCAACTCAACAGAGAAATGCACTTCCTTGTGAAGCGACAACTTTAGAATATTTGTAAGAAACACATCCTGAAACTATTATAAGATAGGATTCATCCTCAATAATTTATCATGCTCATCCTCTTTCCCTTTCTCACTGGAAACATGTAACCATTCTCACTGATGTAGGCTTCTTCTTTATCGCAATACTCTCTTTTCTCCATCGTCATCCAGACACTCAATGGAAATGTCATAGCAATCTACCTTGGTCCTATGAATAAATAACCAATCCATGCCCAAAATCATGCTATATACACCCAAAGGAAGTAAATTTAGGTTTTTTATTGTAGGCATGCCATTAAGCTCAAATGCACAAGATCTCACCCAATGGTGCGTCCCTGTAGCCAACTCCACTAACCAAGATTATGCATGCACTTACTTATTAAAATGGCACTGATCCACCAGGTCATAACTAATATTGATATAATTTGATCCTAGATTGATAAAAATAGAAAAAACTTGATCACAAAGCTTACCTTCCATCTGAATAATGGATGCTTGGTGGTCCACCTGCCTATTGTCAATTGCTACATAGATTTGAGGAATGCTCTGAGCTACATCCCCAACCATATGCGCCTTCTAAGCCTTGTATATCTGAGGTCTGTCACCCTGATACAATGGATAATCCTTCTTGTGATGATATTTACCACAAATCCATCATTTCAATGGTTCTATTCCATTGTCTTTATTCAGCTGCTCCACAGGCTGAGACCCATGTCCCTTCTCAGCTGCATTGTACTTCTTATAAGGGGCTACATTTTCCTTCACACTTTCATCCTAAGATCGTCCTCACTTCTGGAGCCATTTTCTTTTAGTCTTCTCACCACCCTTCTAATCATACTTGAACTCAAGCTTGCGCTTTGACTGCTCATAACAATGCTTCAACTTTCTGATAACTTCATCTAATGATTGGGGCTCATCAAAGTCAAATTGGTAATTGAATGATAATGGCAATCCATTGATGAAACTTTGGATCTTTGATTTCTCATCCTTGATATAGGGAACAAATCTTAATAGCTCTAGAATATAGTTGTATATTATTTAGTATGTCATGGAATCCATCTTGAACTCATATAATTCCTTGGCCTTTCTATCGTAATACCTCTCAAACATCTTCCTAAAGAGTCTTTCAAATTCTCCCCAAATCAACTCCTCTTCCCTAATGCCTTTGACATGCTTGACATCTTCCCACCAGATATATGCTTTTCCTTTGAGATTGAAGGTAGCTATCTTGGCATTCATATTCTTTGAATAATCATGAAGCCTAAATAATTTCTTCATCCCAAGCAACCATTCTTTTTCATCTTCTGATTTGGTTGTCTCTCCATAAAAGGTAGGAGGCTTGGCTTTCTTGAACTATTTTGGGAAGTACCCATTCTCACTCATCCTATAATGATGCTGGGGGTGATGGCAATGATGTATTCTAAAAGTAAGACTAGAGTAAAATCCATGCGTACTATTCATCTTCTCAGATGTATCCAATAGTATACCTCTCTTCATTGTGTCATCCCTGTCCATCATGTACCTTTTCTGAGACCTTCTTCCATTTACCCCATTAGTATTTTATTCTTGTCTATCTCTAAGACTAATCTCCAACTGTCCTGTCTTCTGTAAATATGAAAGGCTCAAGAGGATAACCACATTAACCTCGTCTTGCTTCTCTTGAGATTTCATAATCCTTTCACATGCTTAAATCAACCTCTCATTATTAGCTTTACAAATTATGATCTATACCTCAAGACATCTGGAGACTCTCCCTCTCCCTGCCGTTCAACTGAGTTCTCCCATCCCGCTAGTTTATCTTCTGGATTGTATGAGGAGTCATATGAACTGTATTCAATCATTCTGCTCTTCATCTCTCGACCTTCCATTTTCCTACAACATATCACTCTTAGATGAAATAAAGACATAATCAAAGAATTACCTCAACTTACTGATGGTGAGGCTATTGCATCAGCACAAGTCAATCCGGATTAGCTGGATACATAAACTTATCAATACATGCATGAATCAAGATACTAGACTAACCTTAACAAAATATCTCCCATGCATGAATGATAATCATAGAGACATGTGCAGTAAACATATAGATCTACACAACATTTTGTATTTACCCCGAGGTCCAGTGTTGTGAACCTACTCTGATACCACTTTGTAACACCCCACCCACATTTACCCACTTTAACCTACTCACTAGTGTAAACATGAGATGATAGTTACTATGTATGAACTGATTCCCAAGATGCACTTATGGAAAATGGGGTCAACATGTCCAGAACTGACTGTAAACACCCAATGACACACAATTATTAGCCTAACTTGAACCAACACTATTTCATTTCAGTTTTGTTTCCTTAAATTTTACACAACTTTCCATTTTTGCATTTTCTCAGGTCCTAAACTTCCGAGGCCATTTTGAGTGCCTAAACGAAATTTTCAGGAAAAATGGAGACTAGAAAAGTGCTAGAATATATTTAACATAATTTGTTTTTGGCCTTCTCATGGATATGTTCAAAACGAGGTATTATGATAGTCAAACATAGATCATATGCCAAAGTTATGACACTAGGAAATTGGTGGTCCAAATTATTCATTTATATAAACACTTTGTGACTATGGTACATGTAGGTCATGAGTGCATACTTTGTTGATTGGTTTCATTAGTTCATCATATATTCGTTAAGAAGGCTTGTTGCCCTCATGCACTAGCTGAAATAAAACACAAATTAACACATACATTCATATAAATCAACCACGAGCCATCAAACCATGAATTAGATCTAGATAAAAAACACATCATATAATAAGAAAAATACCATGTATGTAAACAACATTTAACCAGAATGAAGCCATGACAAACTAGTCATATAAACAATAATAAATCAACACTTATACTCATTGATCATCAATAAAGAATATGAAATTTTAACATATGCATAGTACCAACCAAGTCAGGGACTTCTACATACTACCTGATTATAGATTGGGCTAAACCAAATCTCTATTTCAACCAGTCACCCCCATGCCATATTCCAAGCCTGAATTTGGGATTAAAAGGTATAAACCAAAACATAACAAAATAAGGAATCAAAAGGTTAAACCACCTCCACCCTCAAGTCACAGTGTTCTCACCTAAATCGGTCCAAAGATAACCAAACCAATACAAGCTTGGATGCCTCAGGATTTCTTAACCACACCCAAAGGAATTTTCCTATCTCTACCCACCTGTCAAGAACTTCCTGGAGAAAACCATCTCCATAATCAACCCCTAAGATTTTCTTGAGACCACCTCAACAAGATAAAAATTCTACTTGCAATCAAAAACTCAACCAGACGGAAAACCACTACATCATGACTATCTAGGAAATGGAATAGGCAAGGTTGTACACAACTATCAATCTAGGAAAATCCCATGCCAATGATAAAAAAATAACATGTAAACCAATGCATACACCATGCATTCAAATCCCAACAACATAAATCAAACATGATGTTTATTACCTACAATATCCTCTTGCTGGTTGCTATTCCAATCCTTTTCTTGTGCTTCCTTGCTTTTCCTTGCTTGCTTGTGTCTTCTTTATGTTCAAGTGCTCTCTTTCTCACTGTAACTCCTCTCTCCTCCTTTCGTCCTTGTGTAAGTGAGAATTCTAGAATGTCCAAGAGTGTATTTGAATGTTTTCTCTCCCTTTTCAGTTTTTTTTTTCAATTTCCCTTGCATGCATATTATTATCTCTTTATATTCCTTTTCCCTTATTTTTCCTTTATTTATTGAATTAATTGCCAATTATTTCCCTTTTCCTTTTACCAATGCCAATTTATATAGCCAATAAATAATTAACCACAAGTGAAGCCAAATGTATTTTTTTTCCCTTCATTTAGCTTGGAATACATTTCCCATGACCTTGATTTTATTTTTCCTTTATAATGCCGATTTATTACATGGAATATAACACGAGGTTATTACAAACCCCTCCCTCTTGGGGGGGAAACCAGCCTCAGTGCTCTATGACACTTATAACTAGATAAAATTGTTGAAAAACATAACAACACACTCCTTGATTGGAGCTTAATAAACACAACTTGATGTAGTATTTACAATGACACACACACACACACACATAAACTAAACACATTTTCTTTAACCAACAAATAAAGAATGATACAATGCCCAAATCTAATCATCCATCTCCCATGTAGCTTCATTGGGCCCTAAGTGCTTCCATTGCACTTTAAATTGCTCGATTTCTTGGTTCCAGAGCATGAAATTCCTCTGTTGTAGGATGAATTGAGGCTCTGGCTAGAACTCTCCTTTTGGCTCCACCTATAATACAGACCAATCTATCACATGATCAACATCTAATGAAACATGGAAAATATCATGGAATTTCACTGATGGAGGCAAGAAAAGTCTGTATGCCACTAGTCCATTCCTCTCAAGGATATCAAAAGGCCCACAATACTAGGGTGCCAATTTGGCAGATGACCCTATCTTTAAGGAGATATTATTGGGATTAATGTGCAAGTACACATTATCTCCAACCTAAATCTCCTTAAATTCTCTATGTTGATCTGCATAAATCTTCTTCCTATCATGTGGTGCCTTCAAATTCCTTTTGATAACTTTTATTTCTTGCTCCATCTCTTTCGTCATATCCATTCCAATCAACACCTTTCTCACCAGATCACTCTAATCGATAGGAGTATTACAACTCCACCCATAGAGAGCCTCAAATAGACTCATCTTCAAGTATTTCTGATACCCATTATTATAAGAAAACTCCACATGTAGAAGACAATACTCCCACTTCCTTTGTTGATGCATGACATACATCCTCAAAATATCCTCAAGGATCCTGTGTTTCACAAGCCTTTCCTGTGTTTCAATCAGCCTCTCATTATCAACTTTACAACTTATGATATTTTCCTTTAGACTTATTAATGTATCTGCTATATCAGGAGAGTCTCCCTCTCCCCATTGCTCAACTGAGTTCTCCCATCTCGCTAGTTTCTCTTCTGTCTTATACAAGGAGTCATATAAGTTGTATTCAACCATTCTACTCTTCATCTGTTGACCTTCAATTTTCGTGAAACATATCACTTTGAGATGAAATAAAAACATAATCAAAGCATTAACTCAAAATTATTGCTGGTGAGGTTGTTGCATCTACACATGTCAATCCAGATTAACATTATACATAAACATATAAATACATGCATGGATCAAGATACTAGACAAACCTTACTAAAATGAATTCCATGCGTGCATTATAATCATATAGGCATGTGCAATAACCATATAGATTTACACAACATTATGTATTTACCCCGAAGTCTAGCACTGTGAACCTACTATGTTACCACTCTGTATCATCCCACCCCACATTTACCCATTTTAACCTGCTCACCAGGGTAAACATGAGATGAGAGTTAATATGGATGAACTGATTTCCAAGATCCACTTATGGAAAATGGGGTCCACATATCTAGAATTGACTGCGAAGATCTAGTGACACATGATCACATTGTTATAAGCCTAATTTGATCCAACACTATTTCCTTTAAGTTTCGTTTCCTTAAATTTTACACAACATTCTATTTTTTGGAAGTTTATCGGGTCCTAAACTTCTGAGGACATTTTGAAGGCCTAAACGACATTTCCAGGGAAAACGAAGAGACCATAAAAGTGTTAAAATTTGTTTCATACATTGTTATTTTGGCCCCCTCGTGGAGATCTTCGAACCAAAGTATTATGGTAGTCAAGAAAACATTGTATGCCAAAATTACGACTCCAGGAGGTTGGCAATCAAAATTATTCACTTATATAAACACTTTATGACTATGGTACTTGTAAGCAATGAATGCATAGTTTGTTCATTGTTTTCATGAGTTCATCAGATATTCATCAAGAAAGCTTGTTGCCGTCTTGCACTAGCTGTAATAAAACACAAATTAACACATGCATTCATATAATTAAACTATGAGCCATCAAAACATGAATTAGATCTAGATCAAGAGCACATCATATAATAAGACATATACCATGCATGTAACCAACATTTAACTAGAATGAAGCCATGACAAACCAATCATATAAACAAAATTAAATTAGAACTTATGCTCATTGATCATAAATAAAGAATATCACATATTTACATATGCATAGTACCAACCAAGTCAGGGACTTCTACGTACCACTTGACCATAGATTGGGCTAAACCAAATCTCTATTTCAGCCAATCACTTCCATGCCATATTCCAAGCCTGAATGTGGGATTACAAGGGATAAACCAAAACATAATCAAATAGGGAATCTAGAGGTTAAACCACCTCCACCCTCAAGTCATAATGATCTCACATAAATCGGTCCAGTGATCACCAAACCAATATAACCTTGGATGCCTCAGGATTTCTTCACCATAATAGAGGAGTTTTCTTGTGTCCACCCACCTGTGAAGAAATTCTTGGAGACAACCATCTCCACCCTCAAAGCTTGGGATTTTATTGAGACCACCTCAACATGATCTAAAATCTACTAGCAATCTAAAGCTCAACCAAAGGGAAAGCCATTACATCATGTCTATCTAGGAAATGGCATAGGCAAGGTTGTACACCACTGTCAATCTAGTCAAAACCCATGCTAATGAAAACAAAATACCCTATAAATGAATGCATACACCATGCATTTTGAATCCCAACAAGACAAATCAAACATACAACTTGTTACCTGCAAAATCCTTTTTCTAGTTGTTGTTCAAATATTTTGTTTGCACTTCCTTTGTTGTCATTTTCTTGCTTTCTTATGTATTCTTTGTGTCCAAGATCCCCCTCTCTTGATGTAGCTGCTCTCTCTTCCTTTCCTCATTGTCCAAGTGAGAATGCTAGAATGTCCAAGAGTGTGTTTGAATATTTTCTTTCCATTTTCTTTCTTTTCTTTTCATTTTTCTTCAATTTCCCTTTTGTGCATATTCTTGTCTCTTCAACTTCCATTTCTCTTATTTTCCTTTATTTCTTGAATTAATTCTCAATTATTTCCCTTTGTCTTTTACCCAATTTCCATAGCCAATAAATAATTAACCACAAGCGATGCCCAATGTAATATTTTCCCCTTAATTCAACTTGGAATACATTCCCATGACCTTGGTTTTATTTTTGCCTTTATAATGCACATTTATTATATGGAATAGAACATGGGGATGTTACATCTCTGTACCTCCAACCACTAGTTTTCTTGCGCAGAAATGGCACACGTGCGCGCACACACACACATATAACATTAGTAAAGTTGATTTATTCATTCTCTTGAATATGCTTAGTTGCACTTATAAACATAATAAAATCATATTCGCACACACACACATAACATTAGTGAGGTTTATTTATTCACTCTCTTGAATATGCTTAGTTACACTTATAAACATAATAGAATCATATTCATTTATACATAACCTTGAACAATAAAATAACACATTGTACATGGATTTTTCCAAATATCCATATACTTACCTAAAAGTCTCCTAAAAATAGATTAAATGGTGCCACCATCCTCGCAACTATGACGTTTTTCAATAGTTCCCTCGAGCTCTATTCATCCATGTCAGTGTAACAAGTTAAGAATTCTTTCTCAATTAGGAATTCTTTCTCAATTTTACCTTCTTTTAAACCTTGGCAATGTCTTGCTAATTTTTGAGTGACCTTTTTAATCTGATTACATTTATCTCCAATCATGTTTTTTTGTTTGTTGGTTTGCTCAGCCAAGAGTTCAACTGTTTAGTAAAATAGAGGATTTTTCTTTTTGTCTATTCCTTCCCCTTCTTGAGTATAACTGATTCCAAGTGTTTAGCAAAATAGAGAATTTTTCTTTTTTTTGTTCCTTCCCCCTTCTTGAGTATAATTCTTTGCTTCCAGTTAAGAGTCTAATCTCACACATGATAATCTTTAATATATTTTTAAGACAAATAATACAAAAAACTATTTTTTTATTAATCAAAATAAATATTTACATAGTTATAACATATTAATTATACAAATTTCCCATGAATACCACAAGAATGTTAAAAATAATCTCTAAATTTTAGAAAATTAAATTTAACTAGTATAAATCATACATGTGTGAAATAGTTTTAAGTTTATTTAATCATGTAACTTCAAAGGATTTAACCAATGAAATTTACAAAGAAACAACTCATATCAGTTCCTTATTTCCTCTCTACCTCTCTATAAATATTTTCAACCACATATTCAATTTCTTGCTGAAATGTGTAAATAACATGGGAATGTATGAGAAGCTCACTCATTGCCCATTCTAGTGCATTTGTCGATGTGTCCATACCCCCTGCAAATATGTCCTGCAAAGATATACAATCGAAGGAAAATGTTAGACTCAACATTCAGGTTTGAGAATAGGAAAAGACTGGCATGGCCGACGTCAGACAAACATAAAAAGTGAATACATTATAATTTTATTTTAAATTATTATTATTATTATTATTGTTTTTATGGAGTGTATTGTTAAAACACAAATTAAAAATAAAATAAAAAGTGACTATATTATAATTTTATTTTAAATTATTATTACTACTTTTGATAGAGTGTATTGTTAAAACACTTTGTGATGTGAAGGACACTAGTTCAAATCTAAATTATTATTATTATTTTTTGATGGAGTGTATTATTAAAACACTTTGTGATATGAATGTCACTAGTTCAAATCTTAATGGGAAAAATCGAGCAATATTAAGGATTGGTGTAACCTAAGCTGGATGCAATCTCGGGTGATTTTAACAGTTAGATGCCCTTTCTCATGCCACAAGTTAAGCCAACAGTGATTTTAGGACACAACTTACCAATT
>APFE030985378.1:92735-155032 GCA_000404065.3 Pinus taeda
ACACCAAGAGAACTTCTCAGAGCTAACAGATTTTGTCAGTGCATCTGCAGTATTCTTCAAAGTGTCCACCTTTACCAACAACACCTTTTTGTCTTCTATCATATCCCTCACAAAGTGATACTGAACATCAATGTGCTTTTGTCTTTGAATGATAAGCAGGGTTCTTTGCCAAGAAAATTGCACTTTGGCTGTTAGAGTCTATCCTTATAGCTCCCTGTACTAACCCCATACTTGAACACAATCTCTGCAACCAAACTGCTTCCTTGCTTGCATGAGTGGCTGCCATGTATTCTGCCTCTGTAGTTGATAGTGCCACTACAAATTGTTTCTTACTCATCCAACTGACTGCACCTCCAAATAGGTTAAACACATACCCACTTGTAGATCTTCTCTGATCCATATCTCTAGCCCAGTATGCATCAACAAAGCCATGAATATCCAACAGTTTGTCCAATCCTGGTCTTCCTTGGTAGCACAAACCATAATCACTAGTGCCACGCAAATAACTGAAAACCCGCTTCACTGTTGTCTAGTGCTCCTACCTTGGTTTTGACATAAACCTGCTCAATACTCCCACTACATGTGCAATGTCTGGTCTAGTATAGACCATCGCATACATCAGGATATCGATTGCACTTGCATATGAAACACGAGACATGTCCTCTTCCTTTTCTTGTGTCTTGGGACAGTATTCAGTAGATAACTTTACACCTACAGGAATAGGAACCTTCATCGGTTTACTATCTTGCATATTAAACCTCTGCAATATTGTCTCGACATACTTCCTCTGGTTTAACTAGAGCTTCCTCTTTGTCCGATCTCTTTTAATTTCCATGCCCAAAATATAGTTTGCAACACCAAGATCTTTCATGTCGAATTTGGAAGACAAATGGGTCTTCAAATCCTGGATAATTTCTTTGTCATTTCCAACCAACCACATATCATCCACATACAAGACCAAATAAATAACACAGTCACCAATTAATTTAAAATACACACAGTGATTTGCTTTGCTTCTCATGAAGCCAAGTCCCTGTATAAATGTATCAAATTTTTGATACCACATCCTTGGTGACTGTTTTAACCCATACATATACTTCTTTAACTTGCATACCAATTCTTTCTTACCCTTCACCGTAAAGCCTTCAGGTTGCTTCATGTAGATCTCCTCTTTCAGATCCCCGTGAAGAAATGTTGTTTTCATGTCCATTTGTTCTACCTCAAAATCAAAAGCAGTAGCAATAGATAAAAGTAATCTAATAGAATTTACCTTGGAAACAGGAGAAAAAATATCACCAAAATCAATTCCTAGCACCTAGGAATAACATTTTGCTACCAAACAAGCTTTGTATTTCTCCACCTTGCCTTCTACATTTGTCTTCTTCTTGAACACCCATTTGCTGCCAATGGGTTTCCTTCCAGCTGACAACTCCACCAAATCCCAAGCCTCATTTTTGTGCAAAGATGCCATTTCATCAACCATGGCCTCTTCCTAGAGTTTTCTATCATTTGAATCTACTATTTCCTTCACAGTTTAGGGATTATCATCAGTAATAGATAAAACAAAATTTGAATAGAAAGCAAATGGACTATACCATTCTAGCTTCCTTCTTTCTCGAACTGATCTTCTCACACCTAGAGTTTGTGGCTCTTCATCTTCTAATTCCTTCTCTGCTGTAGAGTCTAATTCTTCCTCCTTTAGCTCAAACTTTATCTTCTCAGGTTCCTTTGGTTGGATTTCATGTTTAATAATATCTTTCACCTCTCTGAACACCACATCTCGGCTGTACACAATCTTCCTTATTACTAGGTTCCAAAGCTTATAACTCTTTAAACCACTCTTATACCCAATAAAGATGCACTTTTCAGATTTACTATCCAACTTGGTTCTTTTCTCCTTTGGAACATGTACATATGCATCACATCTAAATACCCTTAGATGTGAAAGAGAGGGTTTCTTACCAGTCCATACCTCTTGTGGAGTCTTATCCTCCAACGCTGATGAAGGTAATATGTTGACCAGGTAACATGCTATCTCCACTACGTTTGCCTAGAATTCTTATCCTAACCTGGAACCACTGAGCATGCTTCTTGCCCTTTCCATCAAAGTCTTATTCATTCTTTCTGCAACTCCATTTTGCCGAGGTGTATATGGAGTAGTCTTTTGTCGTGCTATACCACACTTCTTACAAAATTCTACAAATTCCTTACTGCAAAACTCTCCACCGTTATCTGTCCTCAACACCTTTATCTTCTTCTCTGTCTGGTTTCCACCAGAGCATTATTTAAACCTATCAAAGACTTCGGATTTCTTCTTAAGGAAATATATCCATGTATTCCTTGAGAAGTCATCTATAAATGATACATGGTAAATAGACTTACCCAATGATGGAACCTTCACAGGTCCAAACACAACATTGTGCACAAGCTCTAATATCTGTTTCGCCCTCTTACCACCAAAGGGGAAACTCACCCGATTCTGCTTCCCATATACACAATTTTGCAGAAATCAAAATCCAGAGAGCTATTACTCATACCTTCTACCATACCTTTACTATGAAGTATTCGAAGGTCCTTCTCTCCAATATGTCCAAGACTTTGATGCCACAAAATGGTCTTCTCTCCAGGACCACTAGATTTTCTGCTCCACTTTCAGGAACCACAGAATTGTTGCACCCATCAACAACAGTGCTACCTTGTAGCTTATACAGAGTTCTAATCTGAACTCCCCACATCAATACCAGTGCTCCTTGAACCATCTTGCAGGTATTCTTCTCAAACACTGTTTTTACACTTGCATCATCAAGATTTCTTACAGAAATTAGATATCTGGCTAATGTGGGAATATGCAGAACACCCAAAAGTGTTCTAATCCTTCCACCTTGCAACTTCAGCTTTAAATTTCCACGACCAATGATTCTAGCCTTCCTATCATCCCCCAAGAAGACATCACCACCATCATATTTCTCATACTCGCAGAACCACTCTCTATGGGGAGTGGAGTGAATGGATGCACCTGAGTCAATCAACCATGCCTCATGATCTACATGTGTACTTGAAGAAGCCAAGTACACATCCCCCCTTCATCTGAAGTAGTTTTCGCGTTTGCAGAAGGAGCGTCATCAGATCCCTTTCTTTTGTCAGGAGCTTTAGATTTACAGTCCCTTTTGTAGTGCCCTTCCTTTCCGCATTTCCAGCACACCACCTTTACAGGTTTTCATGGAGATTTAGATCTCCCTCTAGATTTAGATCTCCCACTTGATGACTTATTTTTGTTTCTATTCTAGGACCATCCTTGTATAGACAGGGCATCACCATTATGGCTCTCCATAATTTTCTGTCTCATCTCCTTTGTCAGTGAGGATGAGACTATTTCATCAAACTGCAAGGCAGTTGCATTGCTACCTATTGCAATAACCAGACTATCCAACGAATTTGGTAGAGAACACAAGAAACTAATGCACTTATCTTCATCTGAAATTTTGAAATCAACAGACGATAGCTGACTTACCATTGTATTAAACACATTTAGATGCTCTGTCACTGAGTCTCCATCTTTTATCCTCAAGTTATACAACTTTTTCCGTAGGAACAATTTATTCACTTGAGACTTAGATTGGTACAAAGTCCCTAACTTGTCCCACAAAGCCTTTGCTGTAGCTTCCCTTGATACATTCAACAATACTGAATGTGAGACACATAATCGTATTGTGCTCATTGCCTTTCGATCCAACTTCTTCCATTCTTCATCAGACACTGCCGTTGGTGTAGTACCTAGATATATTGTGATCCACTGATCTTTATCTACCATTAGATCCTCCATCTTGAGTTTCCACAACTCAAAACTCTGACCATTAAATTTCTCGATCTCTATATTTCCACTGCTCGCCATCTTCTTTCACCACCAAAATCGATCTCACAGATCTCCCATTGAACAGGGTCTACCATAGGCCCGAGCGAAACCCCTTAGCAAAAAAGGCATCCCCTTGAAGCCAAAATAACTTTGATACCAACTGTAGATTTTAACCTCGTACAGAAATTACCTGTATGCAAATTATAAAACACAGAAAATAAACAATGCGAGAGCATAACACATAAAACACATATTCATAAAGATTTTCCCTTGGATCCCAAAACCGAGACTACTAGCTTGATTTTTCATTATGTTCCTTTCAATGTTACAATACATATTTATACATGCCGAATCATCCAATACCATGGACCGAAAACCATCGCGTCCAAAACCATGTGCAAAAAACATTCACAAAACCATAGGTAGGTCTATCCAACCTAACATAGAGTCCAAAACCAAAATTTTTTGGGGCGTTGCCCTGGACCCCATAGAGTGGGGTTACCTACACCCCTCAAACCCCTTGTGACTCCCCCTGCTACACAATCGACACAACGAAGGGGGGGCTCGCCCCCCTTCTAACCCCCTGGTAACTACGTGGGCTAGTCGTGGAAAGAATATAACACAACCCAACAATGCGATCCCTAATATGGTGCACAAGGTATGAATTGGCATTCAAAGGCATTGATGGTGTGACAGTTATAAAAAAAAAATAGTTCATCATTTTCAAAAATTGTCACCATCAAAGTCTCACTAATGTTTTTGGCACACAGAATTTGTTTTTTTGGAGTTTCACTTGGTCTTTATTGTGAGGCAGTATAGCATGCTCAAGCACATAAGTTTTTTAAATCTCCTCCTTTCGCTGTGTTTGAGTTGTGGATAAAATTGACACTTTATCAGATTTATTGAGAAATTTAATCATGTCTACAATTGAAAGTACAATGAAAATAAACAAGGGCACCCTTTTTGATATTCAAATTTGTCTAGAAAATGCATAAGAAAAAATTATTTTTTGCAGCTTGAATATCAACTACAAAAACATAGTCGTCATTTTGAACTTGTTTTTGTTTAGAACAATCCCCTTTTTGAGTCGAAAGTTGATTCCCATCAACATACATAAACTGATACAGATGGTAAAGTTGAGGTTGATTCAATAGTAGATTTGCATGTAGATGAAGAAATTTAGCCTACACTTGCCAAGCCCATCATCAGACCTTGGGAAGAGCTTGTCCACAACAAGCACAGAACAAGTCTTGGATATGATAAGGAGGTGCCCTTTCATACTCCAGACAACTCAAACACCATCAAATTTCAGAGTGCTAGATTTATTCAGGACAATTCTTCACTTGTTTATGCTCCTCCACATTCACATCAGATTGTTAATGCCAACATTGTGATTGAGTTGGCCATGTGAAAGATCATTGTTTTGATCTCCACCCATGAAAGAATTTTGGTCAGAACACTCATTATTAAAATGGATGCTTCAAAAAGAAACCTTTTGCAAGAACACAAATTCACCTTGGATGGGCCATTTCTTGGCAATGGGGTTCAGTGACCAAGAAGATATTTTAGTCATACGTCAAAAATTCTTCTCGAGTATTAAAAAGTATTGCAATTGAGTTTCCTTCATATTCTCACCTTTTATCTGAAAGGGGGGGAATTGTTGGCCATCTACAAGTTTCAAAGATAAATCAAGTGAACATGAGCCACAAATTGAACCTGCTACCTAAGCCTACAACTAGAGAAAACTATACCCAGATTCAGAGTTGTAGCCAGAGAAGAGAAGCCCTTACGCATGCCTTTGGTTGGTGGCCTTCCTTAAACCACCATATATTGAAGGCCTCCCTTTCTCCAGGTTGAAGGTCTCCCTCTTCAAATCATTAGGGACACTTCCTCAGGCAGAAGAATTCAGCTTCTTGCTAGATTTGGAAGAGTTCTAGGAACAAAACTAAGAGTTCCACATTGAGACCCCAAAAGTATCCCTTTTCAAAACAATAGGGAGAAATTCCTTTATCAGAAGACTTCAAGCTCTTGCCAGATTTGGAAGATTTCCATGAACTGCACTAATCTTTCTAGTGTTGGTGGTCATCCTTAAACCACCATCGGTTGAGACCTTGAGTTATTCCACCTTATACTATCATATCAAAGAGAAACTTCAACCTCTTTCTATCATGCATTATTTTTTTTATATTATAGCTCTCTTCTTGGACTCGTATATGCCCCTTCAGATTAAGGGGGGAAATGTTGGACACCTAATCCGCTAAGGGTTGGTGTGGAATGTGAAAATCCACTGGAGTCCAAGGGACCACTTGGTATATGAATACCAAGGGTCACAAGAAAATTTATAAATGTGTAAATATTTGTGAATAAATGCAACTCATGATTATCTTATTTGTTGTCCATTCCATGTATGTGTTTAACATCATGGAACTCAAATTTAAAACTATCAATTGCGTAGATATATTTTTTGGTGGACTTGATCGAAATAATACCCATCAAACATAGATAGAATCTTTTGGGTTGTAGACTATTAACAATAGATATATACAAAATTGTTATCCAACGAGCTTACTTTATGAACTTGCAAACATTTTTAGTGAAGGTACTTTGGAAAAAACTTGCAATCTCTAATATGAAGAATGGTTCTCCAATCACTCAATGAAACTGAGATGATGGGCAAAGATACATACTACATTTTGTCATATAAAATACTATAAACTAATAAATATATAGACTGCATTTTTTCATATGAAATATCTATAAACCAATTTTATAGAAACTAAGTTTAATGAATTAAAACCTCCTCTAAGACATGTCATTAATATTTAGTATTAGACTTGGTGACATTTTATGATCTTTGACAGATGTAAGAATATAATGCTTGTTTACATAGTGGTTGATATATATTTTCCTAGTTAATTTTACATTTAGTTTATTATCTATGGATTAGAACAATGCAAAATTCCCATCTATAAATGAATTTTCGCAAGTTAAATGTCGCATAATGAACTATTAGTTCTGTTCCACAACAAGTGAAATATTGTATAATGAACTATTAGTTCTATTGAGTGGAATAGTGAAACATTTGTAGATTTTATTTTGCAAATGTCTCTCAATTATGATATAACTTGATTTTCCATATAGATACCTTCATTCATTTTATAATTATTTTAGCAAAGGATACATCTAATATAACTAAAGATCATTGATTAGTGAGGCAAGGGCCATGTTAGCTGTTGTTTTGGAAAATTGTTATTTATATGGTTGGAATAGTGAAATATTTGTTGATTTTATTTTGCAAATGTCTTTTCATTCTGATATAACTTGATTGTGTAAATATATAATTTTTACTTGCTTTATGACTATTTAGGAGAGTGATTATTTACAGGATGATATATATCATTGTAAATAAGAGCATTTATAACTAAGATAAATGGTTTTTTTGGTTTGTTTTTTTTCTTTTTCTTTTATAAGATCAGATATATTATATGAATGCAAAAAAAAACATTTACAATATTGATAATTTGTGAAAATTGATAATTTGAAATCAGTTGAGATAACTGATTTCAAATTATCCACTTTCTCAATAAATTTCCCAAGTCCAAGGAGTGCAGGGAGCATTAGTTTTGGGGGCATGTATTTATGGGACACTAGAATAAACTACGAAATCTAGAGCGTGTTTAAGAATTTAACAACATGTAATACTTAATTATTCTTTTCCCAACATATTTATAGGATTATGATATGAGATTTAACATATTTAGTTAACACTAAATTCATAAAGATTCACATAAAACTTATGAACAACCTATTTAATTAAGGCTTTATTGACATTGTCTCAAAGCTTCAATTAAGTTTAATCTAATTCTCCACAGGTGCTTCCTATGATCACAAGCCAAATACTTACAGATTCAAAAGGGGAGAGGCTAGACATACAATGAACAATACCATCTCTAAGCTTGAAGCACTTCTCCCCTCAACAACTTCAAATGTGTTAAATTCATTCCTAAAGTATACCTTTGATACACAAGCCTAGGGAAAGTGATGGATAGATACAAAGTTGAGATGTTTCAGTATCTAAGATGCTAAAATTTTGTGAAATAATTAGGGGTGATCACATAAACCCTTAAGATGAGATGTCATCAAAACTAGCTACTCAGTTCATACAAGTTTTACAAAGGAGACGAGGAAGTAGTGTTAAATATACTAAAATTGGAGCATGATGGCACTACCTTAAAGTTGAAGAAGAAATTTTGATATTATTAAGAAGTTCTTCCAAGCCTTTAAAAAATCCATGATGTATAGCATACTTATATCATCAAAACATGCAAGGACATTATCAACTTTCCTTCAAGTATATTGTGCTGGAATTCCTCACGTCAAATAGGAGGGTTAACCCTTAATATTTTCCATATAGAACTTCATAATAAAATACAGACATCAATAAGAGTTTTTGTTGTTTTGTATTTGGCACACACAAATATAACCCACACATGTAATCCCTTTCAAGTATTCCCTAGATGCACCAAGTCATTTATCCCTTTCAACTACTCCCTAGATGCACCAGGTCACATATTTAAGTCTCTTGTAAACATATATCGAGATAAAAAATCAATCCTTTAAGTCCCCTACTCTGAGAAACTAGGAGGATTATATGACTCTAAAATTGGCATAACTTGGCTAATATAAGAACTAGAAGTTGAATTACAAAATCACACTCATGTTACTGAAAGTATTGTAATTACGATGATTCAGTAATGTTAGCCCAGACCATACTTACCTACTACTTTGAACTAAGTGAACCAAATAACAACCATATTCACTAGTTGTTAAGAACTAAAATTTTCTAGTTTCAAGGGTTATATTCGTTTTCCCTTGGACATTTATTTTGAAAATGAAAACACCTAAGTAATCCAATTTGAATAATATATATGATTACAACTATAGTTAAAAATAAAATGAGAAATATGCCAACAAGAAGACCAATAACTACTTTTCACTGTCATATCTATATAATCACGCGCTGAGATCAATGCAAAACCAAATTTCAACTTCACCTATGAATCATCCTGGACTTCAATTAATTGCATTAACTATAATGGAATGAATATTCTAAAATAGTGGGAAATAATTTGGTTCTCTTCATGGTTATAAAAAAACTAAATTTGAAATTTACAATACTAAAAATTGACGAGTTCAACCTCTCTACTTGAAACAAACAATCGACAATAATGTCGCCAAAAGGAAGTAAAATTGCACTCCTCCCCACTTTCCATGCTAACCATCTGCCCAATACCTAGAATGTATTTCATGATAGAATTTGATTTTAAATATTTATTTTCATCACTCTCCCATAAAGTTCTTGATCAAACTTTTTATGGCCAAGGCATATGCAAAAAGGAAATATACTATTCATTTTATTGAATTTGTTTTTACAGGGATCATAAAACCCATTAAACATGGTTGAAAAATGGACATTATGCATTGAAGTTTCTTGTTATCCTAATCCAAGACAAGCAATGATTATGTACGTGCTATGTAATATTGTGACAAACAAAATCTTCCAAAGGAAAAGGGATGTAACTGGAATGACAACAAACAATGAAGCATATTATATTGCACTGATAGAGGGCTTAGGAATAGCTAGAGACTATGGATCCAATGGAATTGTAGACTTCACAATTCTGAACCTGTAAGGAACCAGATGAAAGGCATGTACCAAGTCAAAAAGGAGAAGTTAAAATAACTGCATAAAGAAGCAAAAATTATTGCTATTAAATTTCAATCATTTAACATAATTCACTGTGCAAATGTTAATAGGATATATAGTGATCTGTTATATGGTGAAATGGAAATTCAATATTTGTGTGTGAACGATGAATTGGTATCAAGAAACACTCCATAAAAATTTATTGATGGACATTGTAAGATATATCTGATATGTGTGTGTGTGTTTAATTATAAATGTGGTGTCTTTAGTGACCATGTGGTTCATTCAATACTATACTAAATATGCCCCCACTCTGTAATCACAACTTGGTGAATCATTAGGCAAATTATCAGGTTGACAAGTTTAAGAAAATTTTGTATTTAATTCTCAAGATTTGCACTTTAGAATTTGTGTTTTTAGTCTTGAGTATATTTGAAATAAACATTTAAGTATTGAGTATTTACATGTTTTTTATATTTATTATCTTGACCCGAAGAGAAATATACACCAAATAATTTTGAATAAACCCTTAGATAGATACATTTATTTGTCTTATTAATTATTTGAATTTTTGATATTTTCAAATAATAATTTTAAATATTTTTAAATGCATGAGGTAACTTGGGTTTTTTGAAAGATCATATATATATAGATGTGGATCAAGGGTCTAGATCATCACATGTGCAGTTTCCACCTAATTATTTGAAGCATAAATGAGATAGAGCATCAAGTGAGTCTCGAGCATCAACTCAAGCGCGACTTTCTATGCATGCAAATGAGATTGATCATGGATCGAGGAGAGTATCAAATAAATTAGGAGAATACCATTGTTCATTATATCATCATCGTGGTATATATATGTTTATGTGAAAATTAAATGGTATTTGTAGAATCATATGTACATACATATTGAATTGATTTTTGTCAATTTAGCTTTATTAATTTATAATAAATTCCATCTTTTTTAAGATCATCTCTCACTAAGTCGAGGAGATTATCAAATCAATCAATGGAGGACCATCATTCACATCACTATGGTATCGTGTATATATATATGTGTGTGTGTGTGTGTGTGTGTGTGTGTGTGCATTTACTTAAATGATAAATGATAGAATCATATGTACATACATGTTGAATTGATTTTTGTCAATTTAACTTTATTAATTTATATTTCTATTTTTTTTAGAAGCATCTCTCACTAGGTCGTCACATGAGGGTGCTCAACGTTCTCCTGCTGGCAAAAAGATCAATCAACTCATGTACTTGGTCGTGATGGTACTCAACCATCTTCGGGTGGTCGTGAATCTCAATCAAATCATGATCCTTCATTTGGTAAATTAGATATATATTTTTTTATTTTATTTTTTATGTTAAAACAAATTTTATTCATAAATAAATTATATATACATATACATGTATGTTTATTTTGCATGTATATAAATATATTGAAATATTTAATATTTATGTAATTATATTGAAGCAGGGGGTGAAAATGTAGATGAAAGTCAACATAGGTAGAGGATGGTATTCCAAGAAGAAGACCATACACCAATTACCACCTATCCCTTTGATATTCCTGATGAGCTTCCTTGGGATACAAATATTCAACATTGTATGTTACAAAGATGCACAACTAATTATTCAAAATTGAAGGACGATCTTGGGAGGTTGGAGCTCCCTACAAAGAGTCGAAAAAGATTAGAAATAGTTTTGCACTCTCTAAGTACATTTCTTGGTATTTATAGGAAACTTAGGCCAACAACTGATGGCTTTATAGATATGATGATGTGTAGAAAGGAAATAGTGATTGGTCCCGATATATGGGTCAAGGTAAATAGGAGGGTTACAAAAGCACATGCCAAATCTATGTTTAATTTTAAAGAAGGATCGAAAAGGAAGATGCTTAAGGTGCAATATTTCAAGCACCCTGAAATAACCCACCATTTGTATAATAAACTTCTGAAACTGGTTCAAGTTCGAAAACTATTGCATCTTCTTCAAACATAAATCCTCCACATGAGGATAAAAGAGTTGAACTCTTTAACATAAGGATAACTTCTAAGCACACAAAGATAGATACAATTTTTGACAGTGGACCACTGGTGAATCTAATCTCTGAATATTTAGTTAAAAGTTTGGGTTTGGAAACACAGAATCATCCAAGACCTTACCCATTAGGATGGCTAAATAAATCAACTCAGTTGAAAGTCACCAAACAGTGTCAATTAAGATTTTCCATAACAGCTAATTACATTGATGAAGTGGAATTAGATGTGGTTCCAGTAGCCGTATGTGGAGTTGTCTTAGGAAGTCCTTATCTTTATGATCATGATGTAGTATTTTACAGGAGAGAACATAAATATCACCTTAAGAAAGATGGGGTTGAATTTATTGTCAGGGCACATCAAAACAAAAATCACTTGAATTCAGTTAATGTTAATCAGATGAAGCGATTAATAAGTTCAAACAAGAGGTTTGTAATCATGTGTGTAAAGGAGCAACATAACAATCAACATTATTCTTGTTTAAGTTATGCAACTCAGCTTAAATATGGTTTGATTAAAGAGATAGAAGCAATTCCAGTTCTATGTGAAACCAAACATATTATCCATAAGTAGGGATTACAACATGAATTACAGTTTGTGCCTAAATATCCTCTTCCTAATGTCAGAATGAATCAAATCAGTTTAAGTTTGGAACTTAACAGTTGTAGGGATACAGGTCAGTATTGGGGAAAGTGAATGTTCGATTTCTCTTATATTGTGTTTCCATTTCATGTCTCGAACAATTTGGAAACCTCATTTCAAGTGGAGAGGAAGCCTATTTGTTTTCATATCAAAGACTTTTTTGAAACAGTCTCAAAGTGTTTAATGGGAACTTATGCATAAGAGGAAAGTGCTAATTAATGGAAACATCATGTAATAAATGAAGGAAAAGTGATTCAAACAAATCAACAACTAACTCAACACTTCCAAAATCAAACTAATTTGCAACAAATTTCACCTTACAGTTGGATAGGTTCAATGCAACAAGTTCACTTAGTAAACAGGAATCAGGAAAGTATGTTAAATCAAGTAGCTGGTTTGATATTGAAAGTATCTTTGAATGTCTCAATCATTCCACAAAGTAGATTGTTTATACATGTTTATGGTATTAAACAACATTAAGTAGAGACTGTTTTCAAAGATTATGAATCACTAACTCATGGTTCTTCGTGAAAAGAATTCAATTGCCATGTTGATAACAGGTTGTTTGCCCATTGTCGCAAGTTTTGTATACTGCAGATGGATGAAATAGGTCACCAACTCAAAAAGTGCCATGGTCAATGTCATCAGGGTCATCACTTGCAAGTGATTGATCAAATGTATTGGTACATTGTTAGGTCAAGGTGGAAAAAGGGGGAGTTCTACCCTCGTCGACTAATTGTTTAGTCAAACTTTTGTGGTCCAAAAGCTTTCAAGTGAAGAGGAATGATCTCGGAGGATTCTGTTGATTCAATTGTACAGGTGTTCAAGTGTCATCATCAGTGTTCAGTGTCGTCATTAGTGTTCAGTGTCGTCGTCAGTTAAGTTTAGCTTCAACAGTTCGACAATGTGGGTTATGCATCAGGTTGTTCATGTAATAGGTTTTCATGTCATTCAGTTGATATGGGTTTGTACCTAGCTGTCGACTTATGTTTATCGACAATTCCACAAGATTTGGTCAACAACTAGGAAATGGTCATAGATGAATGACTTAATTAACGCAGTTGAATCCCAAAATGCTATCTAATATAATGCATTGCAGAAACCCCTTAATACTTAAATTCAAAAAGAGTGAAGGGAACTCTACTTTAATGGTTCATGAGGCACAATACTTGCTAAGGTTTTGCAAATGGGGTAAGAAGTTAAGTGGGCTTGATTATGGTGAAAAATCCACAGTTAAGTGCACTTGAGCCAAAGGTGATCTGGGATGCGTGACCTCCTAGGAAGTCCTAGTTACCAGGTGCAAGCCTCGAAAGTGATGATTAGAGTTATGTGATTCATTTCACTAGTTTCAATCCCACTTCTTCACCCCTGTGAGCATCACCCGATGTAATGAGTGCTAAGTGAACTATTCAAAAATCATGAGAAATTAGTCAGTTACAAGTACCTCTCATGGAAATGGTCATAGATGAATGACTTCCTTAACGCAGTTGAATCCCAAAATGATATCTAATAGAATGCACTGCGAAAACCCCTTCATACTTAAAAAGACACGTGTTTTGTCATTCGACTCGCAAGATTTTGTGTCAACATGGTTGTGTCATCCATTTCAGATATTTGATGTGTCGACATGGGTGTTATTCGATGCAAAGGTTCCATATGGTTTGCCTTCTTAGGATTCAGGGTGTCATCGTAAAACACTCTTATGTCGACAATATGTTTTTGGGTTTTGTCTCATTGTGACAAATGTATTACCTAAACCTTAATCTATACCTAAGCTCTAAACCATGTATCAAAACCTTAATCCTAACCTACTAAATGCTACATCAAACCCTAATCTAAGTTGAAAAACTAAAATACAATGCTATGTATTAAATCAACATTCAAACCTAAATTCCTAAGTCCTAACCCTATCCATAACACTCTCGGCCTTTTTATATTACAAAAAAATGCAATAAAAATTAAAAAATACATAACCACAGTCCCTAACCGCATACTTAAACCACATCGGGACTGTGCCATGTGAGCAGGCAGAGGAGGTTAGGCAGAGGTTAGAGTTGCAGTGGAGGTTAACCAAAACCGCAGCTTCATAAACCGTGTCGGAGTTCATGTGAATGATCTGGAGGTCAGAAACCACGGTTACCTAAGCCATCAGCTGTAAACTACGTCGGGATAGCTGTGGCAGTTAGTATGTGAGTGGATGTGTAAATACTGTCAGGGTTAGCAATAACCGTCAGTCCTCAAACCGCACGGAGAAAACTTCGACATATGAATAGAACTATAAACCGCCAGCATCTTGCCATTAGCGGAACCGTCAGACGTTACCTACAACCGTGTCCATTTTTTATTTGACCACAAGCCCGTTCAAATGCAAATGGTTAGTTCAGTGCACTGTCAACCTTACCGCTAGTGGGAAAACTTTATGATAAAGTTATTTTGGCATTTATTATGGTTTTTGCTGTTAAAAAATAATTCAAAGGTCATGAAAACCTAGCCTAGGTGTCAGGCAATCACAAGACCGAAGCTCCTGAACCCAAATTAGGCCAAATTCATCCCTAAACTTAGTGAAGGGAGTTTGAATGTATTTGCAGGCCTATAAGAGGTAAATTTTTCCTTTGAAAGACATTAGAGTGGATTTTGACTTTTGTATGCAGATTCTAGAGGACATAGGCGGTTTTTGTTTTTAGTGTTATGGGAGCATCCGGGGTCGGTTTTGGAAACCGTAAGAAGCGTTGGAAATTTGGTTCAGAGGGCTATCTGATGACAATGATTAGAAGTGATTGTGTGCACATTTTGTCTGGTATTTTCCTTGTGTAATCAACTTCTTCTTCTCATTCCTAATAAAAATGGTCGCCCATCTTGAAAGCGGACCCAGAGACGTAGCCCATTAGGGATGAATTCTGTCATCAATCTTGCTATCTGGTATCATTGTGTTTTTACTATTTTCACTTCTGTTATGAATCAATTTTATGTTTAATCAGCTGTCGTAAAGTGTTCTTATCAAGAAAATTTCCTCGATTTTCGTGCTTTCAGCTAACACTCAAATCATTTATGGTTAATCAATTCTACATCATTTTTTAGTTTATGGTCATTTGAGATTAGTCACTCCGACATCTGACTGCATCAACCAGCAGTGGTCCATCCTACTACTATGTACTATGGGCTCCCATAGCAAGGTAATGATCCATGAGACAAAACATCTCAATGGAACCTACCCAAATTTCTACACTCTTGGGACTAATACTTCACATTGCTGGAGGTATTGCTGCATGTGCTCCCTCTGCCCACTTGGCTCGATATTTACCCCTGATGGAGGTCTCTACTTGAGTGGATGTCTCCACTTGGTCTTCTCTATACTTCTCCAATTGTGGTTGCTCTACAACTACTTGAGGCTTCTTCTTCTTTGCTTGAGTGGCTCTCTCCACTCGATATCCTCTCCGCTTCTTTAATTGTGGTTTCTTAACAAATTTCTGAGACTGGTTCTGAGGCTCCTTCTAGGGTTGCATGTTGAGAGGTAATTCGTGCTCCCTCTCAAACACCAAGTCTCTAAACTTTGCCTTGCTCCTTAAGGCTTTTCATGCATCTACGTCCTCGAGATCATATAGGTTCTTGTCTCACACACCAATATGTTTCACATCTCCCATGATGATGCATATAAGGAAAACCTTTCTGTTACTAAAAATCACATCATAGCCATAGTTTCCAATACCACAATGGAAACAAGATTATTATTTAGTCTTGTAACATACATCACATCTATGATTCTGAGAGGGGAGCCAAACCTCTCTGAAAGGCAACTGTACCAATGTCAGTTGCGTTATACCTCCCGTCATCTCCAAACTCTATGTTATGCTTGAGGTATTTCTCCTCAAAGTCACAGAAGAGATATCTATTCCCCATCATATGGAACGAGGCACCGCTGTCGAGATACCACACGCTTCCCATTACAGTGTTGGCCATGAGTTGAGCCTCAAAACTACTCTTTCCCTAGCAACTTCTCTCATCCTTTTTCTTTGTTTTTCCATTAAGAAAATGCATTCTTATAATCAATGACCAGTATATATTACCTTAAGGAGGACATTTAGTGATTTACATGTTATGCTTTTATGTTTTGTTGTTTGAATAAGTTTTTGTCTTTTAGCTACGGAATGCAGCTTATTCTGCAGCTAATCAGTTGTTCCGCAGTTACTTCCATGCTTTAATAGGTTCCAGGTGTCAGAAGGAGAAATTAACTACATGGGTACCTGGGAAATAATCATGACATGGATCGTGTCCTATTCACCTAGCCCAAGTCGACAAGGAAGATGGTACAAGACTCTGCTCAATCGAGAAGTCAAACGTAGAGACCGAAGGCAACAAGACTCTGTTTCGTGGATAATCAACACGCTTCATAGTCATGGGAAGCATTATCTGAAACAACTTCCTGAACCCATGGACTCCAACATCCATCTGTACAACCAAATCCAACATCCATCATCTTGGATTTATGTCTCTAGCAGTCGAGGAAGAAAATTCTGTGTGCCTGTCTTCTACATGTTTTTGGCTGTAGCTTATTTTTCTCCACAAACAATTGCATAATTTTCCTATAAATACCTGTGTAAAGAAATCGGAAGTAGTTCAAATTTCTTCATGTATTATGCTCATACTACTATTCTATAATTTTGAAAAACTCATTCTTTGTTTTTAATATGAAGACTTGTGTTTTATGGATATCTGAAAGCATTTCTTGGAGATTGATTGAGCACACATAACCTAATAAGTTACAGAGGGCCCCTGTGCTGACTAAGGTTTCATTTCATTTTGTTTTGTCTTTTATAGTTAAAATGTAAATTCATCATTTCCCCTCACAGTGTTTATAACCATTTTCATACTAACCTTGTTTATAATGCAACTTTTATCATTTCTTTACTAATGCAGAATAGCTTCTTCTAGTACAGAATAGCTTCTTTTTGTTTAATGTATTTCTAGTTTTTATCAGTAGTTAGAAGTTGAAGTTCGGTGGTGTAATGTAGTTTGTTTCATTTACTGTTTCACTAATCTTTAAGTTTTCAATTAGACTGATCCGTGCCATTACTGTTCTTGCCATCTTATTACTAGTTTATCGACTCATGGTGTAGATGAATATTTCTGAAAAGCCCTTCTAGTTGATAACTCATCTTAAACTAAGTGGTTGAATACTTCATTCATGCAATGAGTCTTTTCTGCATTTTTGTATTTATCTTTTCTTAGAATAATGAAGTACAAAATTCCTCAATGTCATCACAATGAGGTTTTTCTCCCAAAATTGAGAGGTAAAGTAACTAAGTATTTCATTTAGTTTTGTTTCCATAATAGATTAGACATTAGTTGCAATTTCACTTTCAGTTTTAGCATTTCATTTAGTTTTGTTTTCGTAGAAGATCAAACATTAGTTGCAATTTCACTTTTAGTTTTAGTATTTCATTTTGTTTTGTTTCTGTAATGGATTAGACAGTAGTTGCAATTTTACTTTTTACTTTTTAGTTCATGATTTGGAAATAATGATAAGAGTAGAAATAGAAACTATGTTTTCATTTCTTGATTAAACTTTGCTTACAGATCTTGCTTAAGCTCTTTTAAACATCATTTCTTTAGGTTCTTAGCAGTCTTCACAGAAGTTAGATTTAATATTTTTGTTAGATTGTAAATCATTAGGGATTAAAGGACCAAAACCCCACAAAAGAACATAAAACAAAAAAACAATGAAGTAAGAAGGGTCATCTAGCACAAACAGTGCACTACACTTCATCAGTTTACGATACCTGGATTGATAATTTATGTAGAGGAATTTAGGACACTAAATTGACCAAACATTTTGGCGCCGTTGCCGGGGAAGTATAACTAGGTAGCCTTATCTCTTACATTCAAAAAAACAAACAAACAAACAAAAAATGACATGCATAGAGAAAGAGACTCTAGGGGTAGATTTATAGCTAGGGGCAGAAGTTCGATTCCTACAACACCGCCTACTCCACCAAGAACAAGAAAAGATACACCTCCATCCCAAAATCATACTCCCAGCCATGGGACTCCTAAAATTCCAAAGGTAGAAACTCAATCATAAGAATCTCCTACTTCATCTATCAAGACAGTCTTAGGAGAGAAAATTTTTGAATCTCCAATAGCAGGGAGAGCCTTTTTCAGCTCCACAGGAGAGCACATTGTAATTGAAGAATTAGGAACACCTAGTGAGGAAGTGTAGAATTTTGTAAAATTTTTCTACAAATCAGCTAGCTCTGATACCATGTAGAATTTTGTAGAATTTTTCCTACAAATCAGCTAGCTTTGATACCATGTAGAACTTTTTCTACAAATTAGCTAGCTCTGATACCATGTAGAAATTTTCCACCTGTAGATCAATCTGGTAATGCAATGTATTAAAGCAAAACACTTGATCTACTTCTACAAACAATTTAGCGGAAGCTTAATTGAACATGAGCAACATCAATAAGAACACATATAACTAATAAGAAGGACTCAACCACACATAACACAAAAGAATTTACCCGGGGAAAGCACCTGCCTAAAAACCCATCTCTGTATTATCATACAAGTGGAAATATAGTCCGGATTACACAAAGCCTTAGCTCGGAAGCTATCCAGCTCTCAATACAATCCCTCTATTGCTCATAAATAGTCAAAGGCTTCTCACAAACCTTCTCCTTTTCCCTCTAAGCCTCCTATTTCTATGCATAGTTTTCCTGGGTCCTCCAGCTGCAACTTGTGTGATTCTCACCTCACATACAACACTGATTTCTGAAATAAATGCACAAACCTGAAGGAGATAAATCCTCATCATGGATGAGCTTCCTTTATAGGAAAAATACTCATCCAACTGATAGTACACTGTCCCTTCTCTGATCTCAACTGGGTCTCTCACAGAACTGACATGCATTAGTTATCCATGAGTGAATACACAGTTATCTGAAAATAACAATTGTCACATGCATGCAAGCATCAACAAACTGTATCTCATTAATTTAAAAACTTATTAAATTAATCTAATTGAACTTGACTAAGTTAAACTAAGCCAACTGATCCTCTCACTATCGAACTCATCCTTAATTCCCCAAACAGTGGAGAAAATCAAGGACACATTCCCCAATTAGTAGAGAAATAATTGCATGTTCTCACAAAGATTTCAAGTTTGCTTTTCCTTAACTAATTAACTCATGGAGAATTAATTAATTAATATTTCAAACTGCTGATAAGACCAAAATTAATTTTACTTCCTATAGATAGACTAGGGACTGCTATAAATAGGAAGGGACCCAGAATGCTATTTTTAGAACTTTCTATTTTTAGCAGTTTCACCTCTCACCCAATGTGGCCAATGACCTCACTGGCCAAACTGCTATTTTTAGACATGCTATTTTTAGCAAGTCTATTTTTTGCACATTCTAAATTTAGCATTTCTTGTTACACACTTTTGCATTTCAATGATTATTGTCTTAGATGGTGAATTAACTTCCACATATCAGTAGAGTAGTTTCAAGTCTTGTGATTTAGTAAATTGCATGAGAAATTCTGAATATACACATCAATTTCTACATTCTCAAGCCTCTGTGTTTCTCTCTATATTTTTACAGACTCCGCTCTTGCCATAGTTAGAAATAAAACCATCCTTTCATGCTCCTTCATTTTGTTTAGTTCCCCTTCTCCTTATATCACCAAGGTTCCTTCACCACCCCAATCTCTCCACCACCTTCAATTAGATATCTTCAGTAATTTGCAGCGGCGGTTGGCACCTTCTCTTAACACCGAGACTTAATGAATACCTTATCAGTTATATTTAATTATTTGTATTACACCGCTTGTATTATGGTTTCCAGTTTGTTGTATTACCTTACTTTTTTAATATTGTGGTTTTAGTTTGAATCATAATTTATATATATAATTCATCTTTTTATTATATAATATTATGTTATACTCCCATTCATTTTGTATAATACATATATGATATTTTCTTTTCATTGTAAGAATATATATATATACATCCTTTTTATTGTGTACAATACATTGGATTTACCTTTTATTTTATATAATAGAATCATATATATTATTATTATGGTACACGTATTAAGTAGCCCGACTCGATATATTCATTATATTCTTGTGAGTTACGTATTTATTCATTAATCAATCTGTCACCCTAAACTTAGACATTTGCCAATATTAGCTAGTACGTATACTAGTACAGTGAATGCAATACATACAAATGTAGCCGTCATATGCACGCCTCAAATGCATGCTAATATTTGTGTACTCCCTATATCATAGATGGATCATTACACTTTGTCTCCCACCTTGAACGAATTCTTTGTTATTTTTTTATCATGCTTTGCATTTTATTTTTCCTATGTATTTTGTAGTGCCTCTTGTGCCCATATATGGATTTGCATGATCTTCTCAACAATTTTGATATCCCTCCCCGGCTGCGGGTGAATGACAACATAGTAAATGAGCAGGCGGCGTCATTTATTGACAAGTGGCCACCAGCTCAGGACAAGTGGGCCGAAGGCTCGCGAAGGAGTCCGGCCAGAGTTAATGCAGGCAGGATTTTTCAAGGTGGCAGGGATATTTGGGTGCCGAGAGGTCTCATTACGACGCCGAGGGGAAGTCATTCGCGAGGTGAGCGAAGCTCTGGAGAGCGAAGCTCAGGTGAGCGAAGCTCTGGCTGTCTGGTTGCGCTGGTTGTCTGGTTGCGGAATTCTCTGGTATCGTTGGTGAGAGGTGAGCGGATTTCTTTGATAACGCTGGTGAGAGGTGAGCAAAGCTCTGGTAAGCGAAGCTCTGGTTGTCTGGTTTCATTGGGGAGAGGTGAGCCCAATTCTTGGATGTCTTCTCTGCGTGGGAGGAAGACTGTGCATCAACCTCAGCCCTCGGCTCTTGAGGCCCTGGTTGCAAGCTTGAATCACCTGAGAATTTGGTCTGTCGCTTCGACCTGTTACGGCACTGTCAATGACAGAATTCTGATTTGTGCAGCGTCGCAGTCTCCTGGTGACCTGGTTCGAGGTGCAGTCCTGGGGCGCACTGCACTTTCTGGGTGCGGGACGGGTCAATTCGTTGGGAGAAACTCTCCTTGCGCGGCTCTGAATCTGGCCTGGTTTCTGACCTGGGGGGTAAGAATCGACATCCATCTCTGTGCTTCTTCTCATATCCGGCACTTGGAGAGTCTGCGACCTTTGGTTCGTTTTGGCGCTGAATCATGCCACGTGAACGACAACGTGGAGCCTGTAGGCGAGGCGGCTCAAGAGGTGGTGCCCGAGCACGGGCCTCTTCGCCACATTCCTCTGCGTCCTCAGAGGAAATTCTCTCTCCACAAGCTCACACAGGGCGTGGACGAGGCAGAGGGCGGGGTAGGTCTATGGTATGTCCCTTTGGCGGGCATCCATCAACCCGTTTCTGATTCCCCTGCACGCTGGACAATGCTGTGTATTTTGTTTCAGTGCGCATTGAAAAATGTGAGCACGCTGACCGACCTGAAGCCCCAGCTGCTCCGAGGCCACCTTCGCCTGTTCATGGTCAGCAATTACAGTCTCTGGAAGCCGCGGGTGAGGTGGCGAGGAACCAAGCTGGAGCAAGCGAGCCTGAGAGGGACGTCGTGCCATACACCAACACGAGTGCCTCAGACTCCTATGGCTGCCTGCTGGTGGAGGAGCCACACAGCACATTTCTCAGTCCGATGGTGGAGGAGCCACCAAATCCCTACACCTAGGCACGCGGCTTGGACATTTGTGGGGGTATGGCTATGCTATGTTCAGTTTTTGGAAGTCATTGAAGCTGCACCTGTCGATCTTGGGAGTCAGTCTATATCTATGTTTATTTCTGTAATGTATATGTCAATCATGCTTTTTGCATCCGCGTCTGTAATGTCAGTTCTGTCTTATCAGTTCAGCGTCTGTAAGCACTATTTCGGTCTTGTAAGGGTCTGCAACCTCCTCCCTCGCGCTGCAGGGAGTGGCAGGGTCAGTTTTTAAGTTTTTAGTATAGCTATGGTTCTAGGTGGGGATAAGAGGACAGTCTCACAGTCTTCTCTCTCAGGCTTAGTTTCAGATTCAAAATGTCAACTTGTCCATGTAGCCAACTTTTGGCGGCAAATGTAACACTCTGTAATTTTTTGTATCATAATAGAAATAGTCCGATTTACACAAAAAAAAAAAAAACAATTTTGATATCCCTCAATGCATCCCCTGTAAGATCCTCCCTCACTCCTCCTTGCTACCCATATGCAATATCCAAAGGTGAAGGTGGAAAATTTCCAAAATTACAAGTTTGAAATGAGGACTTACCAGTAGAAATGTGGAATGCTTTGATATAAGAGTGTTTTCTATATATCATATTTCCATCACAAGTCCTTGGATGCTTCTAATTGTAGACCCCAAAAAGCTACAACAAATTCCTATTGACTAGATATGCCTTTCTATTTGTCTATGCATAGAATGTTATAAACTTGTTTAACTTTGTGTCCATTTTCTCCCACGAGGCAGTCCAAAATGCACTAAAAATTATGTGTCCTTGTTTGAAATGATGGTCCTTGATATTGCAAAATGTACATAGACATATCCAAAAAACAAGTTTGTTTCTTCTTGCCTATTGATGGTCTTTTACAAGGCATCAAAGAATTGACCTTGTTTCCACTTCTTCACGTCTTACACTAGTACATATAGTTCCTTGTCCTAGGTAGGGTAGTTAAGAACTGCCCCATGCAATGTCAAGGAACATCCCATCAGCCGCGAAACTCCATTGTCATCATGATGTTTAGATTACCTACATTTTATCATTATAGTTCTTGTTCCTTGTGTGTGCCCGTATGGGTTATTGATAGGTTCCTTTTAGTGTTTATCTTGAGTTTCTTTTGCTTATTGTCTCAGACTCTGTAATCTCTAGAGGTTTCCCATTTTTTGGTTGTTGTTGGTTTTCCCCATAGTGCGGAAGCACAATCCTTTTGCATTCTCATATTTTGTACAGTCAGTTGAAGCTCATTTTGACAACTAATAACTCTATACTTGATTGTCTCTAGTTTGGTTTCCAAAGTGATAAGCCAAAGACAATAAAATTAGTGAATTTGATGTAATGATTTGATATTTAAATACAAAACCAATTTTGAAAGATATATATGAATTAAATATGTAAAAGACATATTTATAAATATACATATGTATTAAGTATATAAAATAAGATTTTTCCACGGGGTCTTGGATAGACGATGGTCGGGTGCTCTGTTAAGACACTCCTTGATGTGAAGTCACTGGTTGAATGCCCCACCCCGATTGGGTGATATATTGGATATATAAATTCAACTTTGTTTTATAATGATTGTTGAGTGGATATATGTCTTCCTTGCAAAATTATTTTCATATTCTTATTAATGTATTTTCAAATCATCATGGACCTCAAAGTAATAAGTATTGTGTCTCATGTCAACCAAAACATCTTATCCATTATACTATTCTTCCAAGCACTAAAGTGGAATTTTTTAATATGTGTAACTATTCATTTAAGCTACTTACATGTTTTCTATTTACTTAGCAAGTTGCTTCAAATGTTATAGCATCCTTGGGATGTTATTGATTTGTGTAAACTTTTTATGTTAACTGATTTATTTTTGGGGAATGGAAAGAGAGGCATTTGGAAATACAAAAATGAAAAAATTGTAATCATACCTATTATGTATTATTCTAAGATAATTCTCCATAAATGTTATCTCACCTACAAAATAACCTAAGTGACTAACAAGTAATTACCTTTTTTCAACATTAAACCACATGGTTGTGAAGTTATTGTTAAGGCGATGTTACTTGAATACCAAATTCCATAATTTAATCATGTATCCACTTGAAATGCTATTGGATTTCATTTAATGCTTATCCATAACAATGATTTAAAGAGTTAAGGAATGGGGGATGAAATTATTAAGATATTTAGGCACGAGGAGTTAGTTAAATTCAACTTGGTCTAATGTGTATATAAGGTAGAAGTTTGTTTCTTGCTGTGTTTCTTTAGTACATATTATATCTATTGTAATTTAATGATCACAGTATGTTTGAGACATGAATTGATACGGTGGCTTGTATTCTCCTTGATACTAATGACTATAGATCCATGTCTTAACACCTAGTTGGTTTGTGATCTCTCTATAAAGAGTATGGAGAGTCATGCTTGATGCTCGATTTTGAAAACTCTCATATGTAGATTGTTTTCTTTTTCATTAATAATATTTCCTCAAGTGGTCACATTGGTTGGGGTAGTGGATTGTTTCCCTCTTTGAGGATTTTAACCATGCAAAAACATTAGCATTATGATATTTGATTGATTTGGATTCGTGAGTGGTTATTAAAGGTGTTCATCCTATATGCAACACTATATTTTCTCAAACATGGTATTAAAGCGTATTTGAAGTGCTATTCCCATTGTCGATCGAGATCTTGAGCCTGCTTTTTTATATCCAAAGATTTGTTATTTATGTACATCTTTTGCTTGAATATACTATTCCATTGCATCCCGAGCAATAATTTTACTTATTACCACCTTTTGTTTCATCCAAAACGGTGTCTATTTTCCCAAGATATGGCTTTTTTCATCTAATCTAGAGGTATATAATCTCAACAAACATTTTTTTTTCTTTTTTATTATATAGAATTCATTTCTTAGTTTTTTTTTTACATTCCTAGCTTAGTACTCTTTTCTAACAATGTATGATCTATGAACTCTTGACAAATAAGAAACATAGGGGAAAATGTTTTCTTGATTGTTTATTGATGCAGGAGCATTCAACCCAAGAAAATCAATGTAACTTAGTAGACATAGGGTTCTTGTGTTTTAAGGGAGTTGGTTTATTAAATATTGAATTAATGTAAATATTTAGGCCTTTGAATGATTAATTAGATATTATGAGGCATTTTTGTAAATGTTATCGAATATGGGAGAACATGAGAGAATAGGATTAGATGGGAATTAGTTTGAGGAAATTGTCTTATAAGATGTCCTGATGATGGATCTCGGTTGGGATTTGAAACGTTGTTAGAAAATGGTTCTTACTGTGGATTCTCCGGAAACTAATTCAAAAGATATAAACCACAGAGGTCTCAAATCCAAAAAAAAAAACACAGTTCCTCAATTGTAAGAGGAACTGCCACTGATGTATTAAAAAGGAAACAAGAATGAAGAGTGGAAGGTTAGCCAAGTTAGCCAGCGGGCCAGCCAGAGTGAGGGTGTGTCTCTAAGCCTTCGGGCAAGATAGGGAGAGAGGCCACTGTAATCAGAAGATTAGGCCAAAGAGACAGATTCTAGTTGTGTAATCAATTGTTATATGTTTATATATAGAAGAACTCAATTTTGAGTTCGAATGTGTCTTCAAGTGTTGAACAATGACTGATGACTGAATTGTAATTCAATGTGTGTGTGTGTGTGTGTGTGTGTGTGTGTGTGTGTGTGGGCAGGTCGAGGTGAATGCACAGAGAGGAAGAGAGCGAGACAGAGGCTCATAACGAGCCATTAATCCATTCAAAAGATCAAAGCAATGTTGCAGAATGACAGTGATTTGAAAATCCATAGAGTGAAGCCCAAGCGAAAGGAAATTGCGCAACAGAAGAACGCAAGGGCAAAACCTTTGAAAAACCCAGAAACCATAGAAATCTGGAGAAAAGGTACAAAATCTAAGTAAACAGGTGGATGGAGAAATGGAGTGTTAATGCTCAGTAGCCGTTAGATCTGGAAGATCAACAATAGAGATTAAAGTTGCATTGGCGAAGAAGCTTTTAAAGTTATCAGAATCGAGCTGTGGAGGATTTCAATGAATGAGCGTTGATTGATTGTGGACAATTGGATTGGGACTAGATCAACAGTCCAGATCTAATCCTAAGTCGGCAATTAGAGGTGCCAAGTGATAGCGACGCGACGTTGCGATATTGCTGATAACGATAAATTGGCGATCGAAGTTCAGGTTTATTGGCATGTAGAGGAGTGTGATATGTGATCAGGCAAACTTGACAACGAGCTAAACATTGGTTATATAATATTTGAAATCTAATTGCGTTATCACATATCAGGTGTGGAGGAGCCCTGTTTTAATGTGACCAGCGAAGGATTGGGTTTGCAATTGCGATAAAAGAAAACTTCGAGAATTGTGCCAAGACAATACCAGGGTAGTAAAGTTATGTTTTTCGGTTAATTCCTTCATAAAGGGGTTTTTGAAAATTTAAGCACGCAATATGTGAGGTCATATATATATATATATATTATATATATATATATATATATATATATATATATATATCCAATGTTATAATGGATGGAAGGTTTTATATGTTAAAACCATGTATAATCAATGTTGAGAGGGAAGGTTTAGTATATATGTGCAGCCATAAGGTGTTGTAAAGGTTTAGAAGGGTTTTGAAGTCTTGGTATTAAGGGAATGGAAGGTTTATAAGGGATAACCAGTCCCGATAGGAAGGGTTAGAGTAAAAGACCTTAATAAAGTCTTATGCGAAGTTTTAAAGGGTGATTAGAGTCTCGATAGAGGGTTTAAGTGGGGTGATTGGGTTCTAATAACAAGGAACTCTTATATAGGGCCTTAATCGTTATGGTTGAATATTTTTACTCTTGATCAGTTAAAATACCTGGGACGAATGTGTTATTCATCCATATGCATATTGTGGGTGCAAGCAGGGGTAACCCTGCATCAATTGGTATCAGAGTAGGTTAAAAGCTCTTAGAGAAAACTTAGAAAAGAGTTGTGTTTAAGTTGTTTATGTAGGCAAGAGGAGATCATATTTTAATCTAATAAATAGCAAGCACACAGGGATAAAAGTGTAGTAGAACTTGCAGATGCAAGAAGACAGAGAAAAATCCATCTAAAGTGTAGGAGAATGGTGGAACAAGATCATGCAGATATCTTGAAGGTGATATGACTTGTTTTATTTCAAATTGAAATTGAATATTGTGGTTACAAATGAAGTACCTCAGCAAAGGATAGTAAGAGAAGATGTGAGAGGAGAACCCGATGTGTTCTTGAAGGTAGAGAAAGGAAAATACTCTGAAGGAGAAGTAGCAGTGAACCTGAAGAATCCAAGTGAAGGTTGGACAAAGTGGATAAGAGTATTCTCAAGAGGTAGCTGAGAAGTAAGATTTTGAAAGCTTGTGAATGGTCTTTGTTTTAAATATCATTGATATGCAGGTAACAACAATTAGTGAAGCATCTCAGCAAGAAGATCACAACCTTAAGAGTAGTGATGAAGGAAACTAGTAAGGGTTTGTAAGAGAGTGTGGTCAGTATCTAGTATTGTTATTGAAATACAAGACGACAGCTGAAGTGTTCTCAAGAGGGAGTGAGAGATTGCAGAAGCCTAAAAGGAGCAGAGGGAAGTGCTCAAAGGAGGTTCCAGAGGTAGAGAACCAAGTACTTGCCAAAAAAAATAAGTACAGAGGAAAGCTTGGTGAGGTAAGTTACAACAAGGAGGACTTGTTGTTGCAGAGGCTTAGTGCAGCTCATAGTGACTGTGAGAAACTCATGAAGATAGAGAAGGAGATGGCTACTGATAGTCATGGCAGAGGTTCTAAGGAAGACCACAGTAGAGGAAAGATGAATAAAGAGGTTGCCAAGGCAAATGGAAAGAAGAAGGGTCAAAAAGAGTTTGATAGAGAGAAAGTTGAGATAGGTTTCCAGATTGAAGTAATGATGGAGATGTTGCAGAGAAATGATGAAGGCCAAAATCATGGTTGGACCATAAGAAGAAGAGTGCAGTGGCAAGAGCTACAAGAGAAAAGAGATTAGTAGGTGAATTTAGAGCTGGTAGAAGAGTTGAGAAAGATTGAGCAAATGATTGTTCAATTGGAATCGGAAGAACTCAGAGAGGCTAAGTTGGAAATGGAAGAATCCATTTGTGAACTAGAAGAGGGTGAAATTTTGGGAGAAGGTGAAGTCTACACTGAAGAGGCAGATAAAGAGTGGAGATCAAGTGAAGATCTCATGTATTGTTGTGATAGTTCAAGATAGCCCGGGGAGATGCTGACAGGAGATGAAGTTGAACCTGAGAAACTAAATCATGTAGAAGATTCAGAGAAGCAAAGAAGTTTGATAATTGTAGAAGAAAGCGAGACCACTAGGTCTTGTGATTTTGAAATTAATGATTTGTGGGTGATTGCAGGTACATCATAGGAGGATGAACAAACTTTGGAGCTTGTCAGAGAGAAGGAGCAGAATCAGAAATCTGTTTAGATCAAGACTGAGATGGCAAGATCTCAGAGTCTGAAGGAGATAGAAGAGTAACCTGGGAGTAGGCAGAAAAATGTTAAAGCTACCATATAGGAGGAAGAACATCTACTGAAGGATGTTAGAAGAGGTGGAACACAAGAAGAAGGACAATTTTTTGATATTGTCAAAACGAAGGAAGAAGATAGACAAAATCTAAATTATGTTACAAAAGAAGAAGATGAAGAGGATTTGATGATTGAATCATCAAATGAGATCATGAAATCTCATGGGTTTAAAATTGACAAATGGTGTGTGAATGCAGATATTGCAAAAGGCAAACCATCCTATGGAATTTTCTTGAATCAAGATGAAAGATGCCAAGCCAAGTCTGATCATGACTATCTTTCGAATGAAGAAATAGTGTCACCAGTAAGTTATGCTTGTGACAAAGAAGAAGATAATGAGGATTGTGTACAAATTTTGGGAGAACTTCCAAGTGAAACAATAAGGTTGTGGCATGAGTTAAGTCTTTTGGAAGAAAGGCTAAAAGACCCAAAAGTAAGTGTTCAGATTGTAAAATCAGAACTGGAAGAGAATGAAGAAGTTCACTATAGTGAACGAAGACAAGAAGACATAATTGGAATAGATGATGTGGAGGAGAGAATAGCTGACAGTCTCATGAATTCTTTTGAGAATTCAAAACAACACACTGATGTGCTGATAGAAGAGGAGCAAACAGAGCAGCACATGAATACTCAATTAATAGAGGAGCTTAGGAAGCTTGAGTAGATAATGGATGTTCAATTGTGGTTAGAGAAGCTCAAAGGAGTTGAGCTACAACAAAACAAAATTGCTGGAGAAGAACAAGTTCCTTGTGAACTTGAAGATGGAGAAATGATGTCCAAAAAGTCAATTGAGGCTATTGAGCCTTATGTTTTTGAAATTAACAATTTGTGTATGTATGTAGATGTAATACATGATGATGGATGATCTTTGGATATTGGAAAAGAAGAGGAAAAGGAGAGACATAATTTGAATTCTATTTTTAAGAAGAAAGATGAGATAGTTGGGTCTCATGAGGAAGCTTACACACTATTGGAGGAACATGTTGCTTTTCAACATACTACTAAAGTTGTAAACAGAAGGATTTTGGCTTATATGGGTAGCCAAAAGCAAGTATAAGAGAGGGAAAATGTCAAGCATACAGATTTAAGGCTTGAAGAAGCTAATGGAGAGATTTGATTGTTAGAAAATTTTTTAAGAGAGTCTAAATTGAACCATGAATTGAGACCTCAGGTAAATGATTTAAGTTTTAGTAATTTGGATGAAGAAATGAGGCTTTTTGAAGAATGCATAGGTAGATATGTCAATGAGGAAGATTCAGTCAGCTCAAAAGGATAGATGAAGGTGTCACGTAGCAGTGACAAAGAGAAGAATAGAAATGTACAAGAGGTTGGGACAAATATGTCTCATGCTAAAGAAGAGTTAGTCTTAGAACTGAAGGAAAGTGAACTGACTATCAAGGGTAGTCAAGGAATCGAAGGAAAACTATGGAATGTTGTCAAGGAAAAGGAGGAGATTTATGCTAGAATTGATAAGTAACATGGTGATGGGGTGTTTGAAAGGAATCATGTAGAAAGTGAATTGCTGAGCTATTTGCTGGAAGCATGTGAGCGTGGGAAAGGGATTGCAACCATTGGCAGAAGAATGTCCCAAGTTTTGACTGAGACAAAATAAGATATTAGTTTGCTAAACTATGTTATGTTAACTAACATACACAGTAATATGAGTGAATATGTTACTGCAGACAGGGGTTTGGGGAGCAGTTTACCTTTTGAAAGTAAATTTGTAGACAAGGAGCAGCAGTTGGATATTACAGAGGGAGATAACTTCAAGGTTACTCAGGAATTTTGGGTGGAAGTAATATCTACAATAGTATCTAGAGCAATCTCAAGAATAATAACAAAAGTTGAAGTAGGAAAAGAAGAAGGAAATAATCAACAGTTTAAATATGAAAGGACAACGTGCAGTGAGGTGCAATGGTAGAGTAATAAAAGCAAGGTTTGTTATCAGCAGAGGATTGAACTACAAGTGGCCATAGATGAACCATGGAATTTGATGTGAGTACCTAAGAATAGCTACCGCAGAGCCAAGCAAGTAATCCATTGTAAAGTTGGATGGATGGTGACAAATTTTGATGGTAAAAACAACAGAGCACTATAACATTAAGGTGAGGAAGCTTGGAAGGTTACAACGAAAGAGAGATGAAGACAGTGAAGCTTATGGACAACAACAAACAAAATTTTGGGACCCTCGAGGTTTCCTATCACCATATGAGAACACATGATTAGGAGATCATGAATGTTTTCAAACTTGGGAGTCTGATGCAGGAGCATTCAGCCCAAGAAAATCAATTTTTAATTTAGTAGACATAGGGGTCTTGTGTTTTAATGGATTTAGTTTCTTAAGTATTGAATTAATGTAAATATTTAGGCCTTTGAGTGATTAATTAAATATTAAGAGGCATATTTGTAAATGTTCTCGAATATAGGAGAACATGCGAGAATAGGATTAGATGGGAATTATTTTGAGGAAACTGTCTCACAACTAAAAAAAAACACTTCCTCAACTGTAAGAGGAACTGCCACTGATGTATTAAAAAAGAAACAAGAATGAAGGGTGTAAGGTTAGCCAAGTTAGCCAGCGGGCCAGCCAGAGTGAGGGTGTGTCTGTAAGCCTTCGGGCAAGATAGGGAGAGAGGCCACTGTAATCAGAAGATCAAGCCAGAGAGACTGGTGGGCCCCAGTATTGCAGCAATAATGCTGCAACTCCTGGGACTCTCTTCTTTAATTTTATCAATCAGGTAGTTTGTAACAAACTTGGAAACGACGGTGTTGTATGCACAAGTACTAGCTCTTGCCACAGCTATCACTTGGTCAGCTGGCACAAGTCCAATAGGGGCTTAAGCCAACTTCTATGAGCTCTGAGAAGAAGCTTTTTAACTGATGGATGAAAGCTAACTCAAAGGAAGTTGATCTACTTGCAGAAAGAAACTGAAAAGCTGAAAGGAAATGCAAACCCTAGCAAAACCTAATTTTACCAGATAGCCCTACTAATGCGAAAAAGAGGATGCAAGCTTATGAAATAGATGCCATTGACTTCTAGGAAGGTAAAATGCATGTGTCTAAGTTATCACTATCTGAAGAAAACATCTTTTTGTATTTTTGAATAAGTTGTCAGAATTATCATGCACGCGATTTAACTGTTTTGACTGTGCAGAGGTGGATTGGCAAGAGGAAATGCTTGGAAGAGGTCAGGAAGGTTCAGAGAGGGCCTAAGGGATCCCTAGCATCCTTCTTGAGAGTTTCACTGAGTTTGGCCTTCAAGAAACTGCTTTCATGAGCTTCTACAAGAAGTTTGCACGGGTTCTACAGGATGTCTGGAATTTCTATAGGATGTTCAGAAATGGGATTTTGGAGCATGCATGGAGGGAAAAAGGTGGAGGAATGAGTATGGAGGTGAAATAGGGGTGTAGGGGAGTTTAAGACATGGAGGATGGAGTTGAGGAGTCGCGCAGATGGTTAAATTTGTTCAAGGAGGGATGAAATGATGTTGCACAAGAAGATGAGAATCATGGAAAAGTAAGCGAATGAGGCAAATGTAAGGTAAGGGTGGAGTTGATGGAGTATGGGTAGATAAAGAAGGATAATAGGTGCTCTGAAAGTTGGAAAATCAAAGACCTATCTACGTTAGCTTATTCTAACCTAGATAACAGCAAATAAATGGAACAAAATTTTATTTACAATGAAACCAGCTAAAATAACTATGCAAATAAGCAATCATAACCCTAAGCATGCAACCAAAACTGAGATCAAGTTCAGCAACTAAAAATCTAACACTACTAATTGCATGGTGGAGCAAAGACAGTGTTTTTGGTGGCAACAAGGTCATCTTTGTCTCAACTCACAATCCCACTGAGAGAGAGGTGATATCAGAGGTGCTTGATGGCCTTTTTTTGAAGATCTTTCCTATGATTAACCTATCAAGTAAATCTGAACATAAAAGGCTATTTTAATCATCAAAAATGACCTAAGTAACAAAGCAATATTTTAATCTAAATAACAGATTTTATTCTAAGAATGTAGCAAAGACACATGAAAGTAAACAAAGGAGGTACTGGGCACTTGAGATGGGCCCAACCCCAAGAGCTACAGCCTCCTAAGAGAGATTAGAGCTGGTGAAAAGTTGGATTCATCTTTATTGATCAAAAGAATAATTACATTCCAAAAACTGTCCACAAGGAAAACTTGAAAATGTGCTGAAATGCAGAGCTAAACTACTACCTAAAAAATGACTAAACCAAACTACAAACTAACTAACTTCTGCCTACAAAGTGACTAACTTAAATGAGGCCCTAAGCCCTCTTATTTATACAAATTGAGGACACCAACAGTGCTCCTAAACTTTAGGGACTCGGCTGCCCAAAACTTGCAGTTAACAACAGTCCTACTTGACTTGCTTGGCTGCCCTTGTGATAATCGATTTGGTGGCCCTTGAACTCTGAGCTGATGGTGGATAATTCGAGGTAAGGGCCCATAAATGAAGGGGAAACCTTCCTAAAATTTCTCTCCCTTGTTCTTCGACAAATTTGGCTACCAAGTGCTCATTAAAACCTTTGATTTTGTCTCAAAATTGACCAAAACACTGCAAAAAGCACACATTGGACTTGTTGGCATAATGACTAACCCAATTCACTCTATTAACATAAATATAATAAAAAACATGCAATAAAATAATGAGAATGGTGGATTAAGTCAAATTAGGAGGCAAAATGAGCCCATATAATTATCCATTTTTGGGGCTCATCATCACCCCCTACTGAAAGTGTTGCTCATCCTCTGAGCAACTAATCTATCTCTTCCTCCCTGTCATGCCAAGCTTCTGAAGTGATGTCCTCTTCTCAGTCATGAAACCATGCTTTTCTCTCTACTTCTGCCCACTGCCTATGCTTCTTTTCTTGTAGCAGTTTTGTTAAAGCCTCAGCCTTAGCCTACAGCTTGTCCTCTCTCTGTTGTTCATCAGATGTTTCCTTGTCTTTCCTTCTTCCTGTGATTGTTTGGCCGCCTTTTCCTCCAATTTCTTGGTCTCTCTTAGCTTAGCCTGAGTTTCCTGTAGAAAAGTCTCAGCATCTTGTAGAGAGGCTTTTGTGTCCAACATTTTCATACTTTCTCTCCAAGTGGATGTCTTCAGGCTCCCTCGTTCATAGGTGATTGATGCCTTTGAGGGATACTTTTCATTTTGTGTAGCTGGGGTGTCTATAATTGGAATTGGCTCTTTTGACTGTGGTTGGGGTCTACCAGTTTTTATCCGCATGCTCCTCCTTGCATTAAAATACATGGAAGGCTCCCTCTTTCGCTGCCCTTTTTGCTTTGGAGATGTGCTAAGGGTAGCCAGCATAGCTGCTGCCTCCCTAGATAAAATCTCAAGCGATTTCTCCTTTTTGTTCCTCTGTTTCCATACTTCTTGTAGAAAGTCCTGTGTCAACTGTTTTCTATCTTCCTGTAGAAACTGCTTTCTGGCTTCCTATAGAAACTGTCTTCTGGCTTCCTATAGAACCTATCTTTACTATTTCGGTCTGCTTGGCTGGGAGTGTCTTGCCTTTTAATTGTGGTGTGGTTGCCTTGGTTGTGCCAACTTTCATTTGGGCTTTCTTGGCCTTTTTCTTCCCAACCTTTTTCCTTTTTCGCCCTCTCTGTTTTTGTTGTTGCCTCCATTTTTGTCTCATGCTCAATGGTCATTTCAAATTCCTCTTTTTCCTTTTGTTCTTCCTCTGTTTTTCCCTCTGCTTGAATGTCTTGTGCTCCCTCCTCAATTTTCTTCTCAATTTCTTCAGTTGGCATGGTGTTGAGTTTGTGTTTTAACCAAAAAAGAGAAAATGCTCAAGTGGGAAAAAACACAGTCAATCACCGAAATAGAGGACAACTGAATTCGGTCTTTTTTTAACACAAGAAGGAATTTTTCGTGTGCTCTTTACAACATCAAATGGTAGTAATTCCCTTGTGTTAAAAATGTTGTCACCTCGAATTGGTCTGTCTATTTATGAAAGAAAATTTTCACAGATCAAAGCATAAGGACACTGGTTTTTTCACACATTGATAGATATGTAAATTCGGGTTTTTCCACACACAGGTTGGTCTCTACTGCTACATGTCTTCCTTGCAAGGGAATTTTTTATTTTCTTCTTTTTGTTTTTAAAACTGATGAGGAGATTTCGGAAGCAGAAGAAAAGAATGGGTAAACTCATTGAATCATGCAGGCTAACTTCCATTGTTCTCAATGCACAGGTAGACCTTTTACTCTCATTTTTCAATTTAATGTCATGTTCAATTCACCATTTTGCACCAACAAATCATGCACAAAGAAGTTTCCCCGATCCTACCTCGTTTTGAGCTTGAACTTCGCTGAAAATCCCAGGTTTTCTTTTGGCATGGTTTTTTTTTGTGTTTCCTATAGAAGCCTTCCTGTAGAACGAAACAACGCTTCCTGTAGAGCCCGATAGGCGGGAGATTTTTTTAAAACAACAGAAATATCGAGAAATCAGACAGGAATCTTGTAGAGGACCACTGGTTAACTGATCTGGACATGGTGGACGCGTGCTTCAGTTGTGACTGCAGTTGAACAAAGAGTGGTGAGAGTTTCAGCCGAGCATCATTTAATTTCGGCATGATTCATGGTGAGGGAGTGAGGTGGCCAGGTGTACGTGGCCACATGTAGACTGCAGTGTCATCATGGGATTGGATGTTTTCTTCCTGGAATCTCTTACCATTAGCTACGCTAGAGTTGAAAATCTCTACCACTGTCTGTTTTTTTTATTTCACGTGAGTTACCTGTACACGCATGCTGCATGATCTTTGGCTGAGTGCTAGAGAACTCGATGAGGCGATTTTTTTTATCACAACCATCTCATTGCTGATGCAGTTTCCAAATTACATTCATGCAATCAGAGGAACGAGGTTTAGTCACGTACCTCGAAGTCGAATGTGGCTGATGTGAGGTGCTTTTTGCTGCTGCATTTGTTTCTATGGTTGCATGATGACTCAGTTGTTGATTCATGGCTATTTTCTTGTGCAAGTATCCTCTAGTCAGATCCACACTGCAGGAGCTGGCTTCCACGTTTAGATCTACACCCTCAAGATGCTGATGTTGAATTTTCACAGGACATAAACGTGTTTTCGCCATTGCTCCCAAACGATAGACTGGCTGGATATGAAACTTGTTGAGCATGTTCCTATCATCATTATGCACCTCCCATACCAAAATCGCGATCATTGGATGCACATATTTCCAGGAAAATGGAAAATGGCTGAAGATTACAGAGATCAATTTCTCAGAAACCATGTATCGGAATCAGCTGAAACTTCTTGGGTAGGTGACTATTACCCATATGCATCTCCCCATGAAACAGGTTTTGAACTAGATGCACAGATATGGCGAAAATGAAAAAATGGCTGAAGGTGATGGAGGCTGATTTCTTGGGAATCATGCACCGAAATTGGCTGAAATTGCTTGGGCATGTCGCCACCATCCCTATACAACTCCCTATAAAATGGTTTTGTAAATGGATGCACAGTTTTCACGTTATGGAAAAACCAAATTTTAGCACTATGTATTTTTGCTTCCAAGCATTCTGCAGTTTTTTGGATGGTAGGAAAAAATATGCTTGGGCTGTGACGTAGGCATGGAAATGATGGAGGAGGAGTTTGAAGATTGCAGGAGGACTTATGAACCCTTTAGGAAGCTATCATGTTCACCAAAATACCTTTTGAAATCCCTTTCCAGCCTTCTATAATTTTTACAGGAACTTCCTGTAGAAAACACAGTTTTCATAAAAGAAGTACGATGAGGTGGAAAAATGGTGGAGAAAGGTGAGGGATGGAAACATGGATGCTTGTAGGCCTAACCAACAGATTCCAACCATCAATTTCCCTTTAAAATTGAATTTGGTTCGTCCGAAGGTTCTATAGGATGTTTCCTGTAGAAATTCAGGACTTCCTATAGAAAAGCTTGTAGCTTCCTGTAGAAAAGCCTGTAGCTTCCTGTAGAAAGCCCAGAACTTCCTGTAGAAGGTCCAATCTCAGCCCGAATGTGACCAGATCCTAGGAGAGGTGAGTGGGTATGGAGGGGGTGTCTTAAGGGGTGTCCTTGAGCTTGGTACAGACCCTGTCCTCATTTTGCATGCCCTCTTTTCTTGGAATGTAGGATGTCTTGCAACCTGCAATTACTTCACAGAGAATAGTTAAGTTTTCTTTTTCTTTTCTTTTTTCTTTTTCTTTTTTTTTTGAAAACAACTAGGGCGCCTCATGGAGGTTTTCACCCTAATTGCCTACCCTAGGTGCCTCGAAGGGAGGTTTTCACCCAGGGATCTTATTCTCTTTTTCTTATTCTCTTTTTTCTTTCTTTTTTCTTCTTTTTTTCCAACCCATTGATCGCCTCATTAAGGTTTTCAATCAATGAGCCAATCTAAGGCGCCTCTGAGGAGGTTTTCACACTTAGATTTTTCCTCTTATTTCCATTTTTTCATTTTTTCTTTTTTCTTTTTTTCTTCTCCCCTACCCTTCTTGAAAAACAAAATCATTCTCAAGTATAAGAATACTTCCAATGGAGCCATGTGCACATCGAGATTAGAGACATAATGATGCGGAGGCTTGAAATGCATCCTTTGAAAGCTATCTGGATTTCAGAGACCAAATGATTTGACCTTGAAGGGATTAGGCATAGTTGAAGAAGAGAGTACTGCTGCAACTTAGTGACCATCTAAAACCATATCTCAATATAGCTCTGATATCCTTGGTCCTTTTGCTAATCTGGATCATTCTCCATATCTTCTTCTATCATGATCTTCACATCTTCCTCTTTTTGTTGAGTTTTCTCTTGAGTACATGGAGGATTTGATGGTAACCATGAGGGAGCTCTCTTGATCTCTATTTCTGATATCTTCTCTTCATCAAGTGTAGCCCATGGTTCTTTGATCTCCTCTTTTGAATCTTCTTTTGATGGATGTGGTCCTTCAATGCTTTCAAGATAATCTCTTTTTTGCAATACCCTTCCTGAGCTATGGTGAAGATCATTGAGCTCAAGAGGATTCATTTGGACATGTTATGCCTCGGCATTGCAATCAGGTTGAGCTAATCCAATGTGCAGGTTTGGAAATGGTGGTATGGGTAGTGGAGTGGGGGTGTATATTTGAGATGGATGTGGATGGGGTTGCCATTGGGCAGGTGGTGGAGGAAAATAAGCGGGAGGAGAGTTGTACTAGGGCCTCCATCCTTGATGAGGTGCATTCCACTGAGGCTGTGGCTGAGCATAAGAGTGAAACGAATGAGCAGTTGGTTGGGAATAACATGGATCTGTGAAGGAACAAGGAGGAGGTGTGAACCAGGAAGGATGAGCAAGGGGACCCCAAGAAGGCATGGAAGTGGCTTGATAGGGGTCGTAATAGGTCTCGGATGTCCCTTGCAGTTCCTGCTGGTAAGGTATGGGTCCCTGTGGCCTCCTTTGGTTCATGAAATAGAGTGATTCAGTGGCTCCTTTGGTTCTCTGATATGCAGCTTTAAGTCCAGGAAAGGAAGGGCACTGATTCATAGGATGGTATTCTTCACAGATGAAACACACTTCTATGGAGTGTAATGGACATTCATGCCTAGGATGCTTTCTAGTGCACCTGGGACAAAATATGGCCAAAGCCCTCTTGGCTTCCTCTTGCTTCCTTTGGATCTGTAAGGTATCCAGTTGCATGGGAAGAAACTACCTCATCTCGCTCTTGAAATCTTCCTTCAGATTCTCACATTCACCTCTAAGGATTGAGTTGGAAGAAAAAAAACTACTCCCAATATTTTTGCTTGTAGCCATTTGCTCCAGTGGAATTGTTTCTTCTTCTCCCCTAGAGGTTCTTTAAATATGCCTTGATATTCGCCCAGGGGTTCTGCTTAATCACAACCATCGAAGAAGAGAGAAGGTTGGCTGTGTGAAGCAGTGGGGGGTGTTATGCAAGTATTTTTCTGACTTATCTCTACTCCTACCAGGCATGAAAGGAAATATTTTTGGTTGATTTTTGCATTTTTCTTCTTGTACCTACAAAACTAAAATAGATTGAACTACAACTAACTATCTTGTGAAAATGAAAATGCGGAATTGAAATGAAAGTAGGAAAGGACTGATCTATTTTGCTGAAATGAAATTGCAGGAATGAAATGCTAGGCTACGGTTGCGGAATTGAAATGCTAATCTACGCTTGCAGAATTGAAATTGTGGAATTGAAATGCTAATATATGAAAGCAGGAAATGTATACTCTACTTTTGCGGAAACTAAATTGCAGAATGGAAATGAAATAAACTACTTAGCAGAAGGTTGTAGTAGAAAATAGAAGAAAAGCAGCAATCACCAATACTCTGATGCTTCCCCGGCAAAGGTGCCAAAAAGAGTATTGGGCCCCAGTATTGCAGCAGTAATGCTGCAACTCCTTGGACTCCCTTCTTTAATTTTATCAACCCGGTAGTTCGTAACAAACTTGGAAGCGACAGTGCTGTATGCACAAGTACTAGCTCTTGTTGCAGCTGTCACTTGGTCAGCTGGCACAAGTCCACTAGGGGATTAAGTCAACTTCTATGAGCCCTAATAAGAAGCTTTTTAACTGATGGATGAAAGCTAACTCAAAGGAAGCTGATCTACTTGCAGAAAGAAACTGAAAATTTAAAAGGAAATGCAAACCCTAGCAAACCCTAATTTTACCAGCTAGCCCTACTGATGTGAAAAAGAGGATGCAATCTACTGAAAGAGATGCCATTTACTTCTAGGAAGGTAAAATGCATGTGTCTAAGTTATCACTATCTAAAGAAAACATCTTTTTGTATTTTTGAATAAGCTGTCAGAATTATCTTGCACACGATTTAACTGTTTTGACTGTGCAGAGGTGGATTGGCAAGAGGAAATGCTTGGAAGAGGCTGGGAAGGTTCAAAGAGGGCTTAAGGGGTCCCTAGCACCCTTCTTGAGAGTTTCACAGAGTTTGGCCTTCAAGAAACCGCTTTCGTGAGCTTCTATAGGAAGTCTGCAGGGGTTCTATAGGATGTCTGGAATTTCTACAAGATGTTCAGAAATGGGATTTTGGAGCATGGATGGAGGGAAAAAGGTGGAGGAATGAGTATGGAGGTGAAATAGGGGTGTAAGGGAGTTCAATACTTAGAGGATGGAGTTGAGGAGTGGCGCAGATGGTTATATTTATTCAAGGAGGGATGAAACGATGTTGCACAAGAAGATGAGAATCATGGCAAAGTAAGCGAATGAGACAAATGTAAGGTAAGGGTTCTAAGTGGAGGACAGAGAAGGTGGAGTTGATGGAGTATGGGCAGATAAAGAAGGATAATAGGTGCTCTGAAAGTTGTTTTTCAAATGACACAAACAAGGACTTGGAAAATCAAAGACCTATCTACGTTAGCCTATTCTAACCTAGATAACAGCAAAGAAACGGAATAGAAGTTTATTTGCAATGAAACCAGCTGAAATAACTATGCAACTAAGCAATCATAACCATAAGCATGCAACCAAAATTGAGATCAAGTTCAACAACTAAAAATCTAACACTACTAATTGCATGGTGGAGCAAAGACAATGTTTTTGGTGGCAACAAGGTCACATTTGTCCCGCTCACGATCCCACTGAGGGAGAGGTGAGATCAGAGGTGCTTGATTTACTTTTTCTTAAGATCTTTCCTGTGATTAACCTATCAAGTAAATCTGAACATAAAATCTATTTTAATCATCAAAAATGACCTAAGTAACAAAGCAACATTTTAATCTAAATAATAGATTTTATTCTAAGAATGCAGCAAGGACACATGAAAGTAAACAAAGGATGTACTGGGCACTTGAGATGGGCCCAACCACAAGAGCTACAGCCTCCTAAGAGAGATTAGAGCTGGTGCAAAGCTAGATTCATCTTTATTGATCAAAAGAATAGTTACATTCCAAAAACTATCCACAAGGAAAACTTGAAAATGTGCTGAATGCAAAGCTAAACTACTGCCTAAAAAATGACTAAACCGAACTACAAACTAGCTAACTTCTCCGTACAAAGTCACTAACTAAAATGAGGCCCTAAGCCCTCTTATTTATACAAATTCAGGACTCCAATAGTCCTCCTAAACTTTAGGGATTCGACTGCCCAAAACTTGCAGTTAACAACAATCCTACTTGGCTTGCATGGTTGCCCTTGTGATAATCGATTTGGTGGCCCTTGAACTCCAAGCTGATGGTGAATAATTTGAGGTAAGGGCCCATAAATGAAGGGGACACCTTCCTAAAAATCCTCTCCCTTGTTCTTCCACGAATTTGGCTACCAAGTGCTCCTTAAAACCTTTGATTTTGTCTCAAAATTGACCAAAACACTACACAAAGCACACATTAGACTTGTTGGCATAATGACTAACCCAATTCACTCTATTAACATAAATATAATCAGAAACATGCAATAAAATAATGAGAATGGTGGAGTAAGTCGAAGTAGGAGGCGGAATGAGCCCATGTAATTATCCATTTTTGGGGCTCATCAGAGACAAAGTCTCGTTGTATAATCAATTGTTATATGTTTATATATAGAAGAACTCAATTTTGAGTTCGAATGTGTGTTCGAGTGTTGAACAATGAGTGATGGCTGAATTGTAATTCAATATATATGTGTGTGTGTGTGTGTGTGCAAGTAGGTCGAGGCGAATGCACAAAGAGGAAGAGAGAGAGACAGAGGCTCATAACGGGCTGTTAATCCATTCGAAGGATTGAAGCAATGCTCTAGAATGATAGTGATTTGAAAATCCATAGGGTGAAGCCCAAGCGAAAGGAAATTGGGCAGTGGAAGAGTGCAAGGGAAGAACCTTTGAAAAACTTGGAAACCACAGGAATTTGGAGAAAAGGCGCAAAATCTAAGCAAACAGGCGGACAGAGAAATGGAGTGTTAACGTTCAGCATCCGTTAGATCTGAAAGATCAACGGTCAAGATTAAATTCGCATCAGTGAAGAACCTTTTAAAGATATTGGAATTGAGCTAAGGAGGATTGCGATGAAAAAGCGTCGATTGATCATGGACTATTGGAACAGGACCAGATCAACAGTCTAGATCTAATCGCAAGTCGGCAATCAGAGGTGCTAAGGGACAGTGATGTGACGTTGCAATATCACCAATAACAATAAATCGGCGATCAGAGTTTAGGCTTATCGGTGTGTAGAGGAGTGCGACATGTGATTAGGCGGACTCGACAACGAGTTAAACATTGGTTATATAATATTTGAAATCCGATTGCGTTATCACATATCGGGCATGGAGGAGCCCTGTGTTATTGCAACCCGCAAAGGATTGGGTTTGCAATTGCGATAAAGGCAAACTTCGAGAATCATGCCAAGACTGTACTAGGGTAGGAAAGTTATGTTTTGCGGTTAATTCCTTCATAAAGTGGTTACGAAAAGTTAAGCGTGCATATGTGAGGTCTTATATATATATATATATATATATATATATATATATATATATATATATATATATATATTAAGTCAATGTTATAATGGATGGCAGGTTTTATATGTTAAAACCATGTATAACCAATGTTAAGAGGGAAGGTTTAGTATATATGTGTGGCCATAAGGTTTTGTAAAGGTTTAGAAGGGTTTTGAAGTCCCAATATTAAAAGAATGGAAGGTTTATAAGGGATAACAAGTCCTGATAGGAAGGGTTAGAGTAAAAGACTTTAACAAAGTCTTATGCAAAGTTTTAAAGGGTGATTAGAGTCTCGATAGAGGGTTTAACCGAGGTGATTAGGTTTCGATAACAAGGAACAGTTATATAGGGCCTTAACCATTATGGTTGAATATTTCGACTCTTGATTAGTTAAAATACCTGGGATGAATGTGTTTATGCATCCATATGCATAATGTGGGTGTAAACAGGGGTAATCCTACATCATTTATGTTTTTGTATCATATGTTATATGTTATCTTGGAAAATAAAAAATAAAGATAAAACTTGCATTTTCCAAGTAGGCTAACTAATATCTAACCCCATTGTTATTGGATTTTGGGCAAAAAAAAATTGTTGTTTGTTTTTGGATGAGCACATTTTTTTGGTAAGCACACACTTTGAGGAAAAACCATTCTTGATGTTACTACTACTACAACCACCCCATCCTCATCTAATACTATTTTTATGTGTCGTGCACTAACTCGCTTGGTTAAAAGTTATTTTGTTTAATAAGAAGTTTTGAGTTCATTTTTTAAGTTACTTTTTGAAAAATCTCACGCAAATTTAAATTATTTCATAATATTATTGTAAAGTGTCTTTCACTTGTGTTATAAAAGTAAATCACTGTAAAACAACTTTAATATTTTCTTTTAGATTTTTTTACATGAAATTCTCATTTACAAAGTAGCTTCATCATGAAAGTAATTCTCACTCATTTTATAAATATGGCTCAATTCTTAAACTAACTAATCTTTAAGTGAACTTATCGGCAAAGCTATTGAGGAATAAAATATGTTTCTTTAGGGAAACATCAACAAAACATGGGACAACTTCTTCTTACCAAGTGGGTCTTATGTCTTTAGTCAAAAGGGCATAAATTTCACATTGAAATGTTTTGTTCAGTTCCATTTTTCTTTAAATTTTTCACTTTTTAAAGAGATTTCCACCTAGGTAGTCAATTTCATCTTTTGAAACTATATTATCTGTATATTTTATGACCGATCTAGGTGAATGTTTTCTTACCAGTACAAACTACTTATCATGGAAATTCTCCATGGTGGATATTCTAGGAAGTAAAGGATTGTATTGGTTTACCTTCGGGAAAAAGAAAATCCCCCACTTATGTTGATAAGAGAGCCAAATGCGGTATAGGAATGATGAATAAAGTGAATTAATTAGAATATCCATTTCTCTTGATTTGTTATTTCACATTCAAGGAATTGATGATGGAGAAAAAGATTGAGAAATTTTGAAAAATATATTTTGTCAAACTATTGTGATCAGATCTCATTCGCTTGAAAACCATACCAAGACTTTGAATCCTAATAATTCTCTTCCATTGAAGAGTATTTATCTAAGTTCAAGCACTCATACATTTATTTGAAGACCGTCAAGTTAAACTAAACCATGAGAAATATATACATTATTATTTCCCATATTGGATCTAAATATTAAGTTTTTGTATCTACATTATATGCCACTAGACAAGCTATAGGGTCTGCATATCAAAAATCTTCTCTTGAATCTTTTTGTGACTCTCTAATTGGAGAGTAAGACAATATCTTGCATATTTTAACCATAAACTATTGTGGATATTCCCTTGAATATTTTGTCACGATAAATTTGATAAATTGTACTTAAAATTCAAAATTTACACTATGAGGGTTTATTTCTCTATAGATATTTGGAATTGCAAATAATATTTTATTGTGAATGCATGCAAATTATGATTATGTCAAAAAAATGAGAAAAACAAAATTAAAACTCAAAAACCATGATTGACGCAAGATATATCTTGGGAAACCCTTTGAGGAGAAATCCCAGTTGGAAGGTGAGGTTTCTCTCCTCTCTTTATCTAAATAGAAAATGGTTGTAAGTACAAAGAAATAAGGCTTGTGTCTTGTAGTCTATTACAGTGCATAAATCCTCTTTGTGTTCTCTCTCACAATACCTCTCTGCTACACTCCTCATCAATGGAACAAGATATACTTGAAAACAATAGAACCTTTTTTTCCTCTTAGTGGCCCAGTTATAACGCAGTCGGATATCCTGCTAGTGGTTAGGTTTGACTCCATCAACTCTTAACTAGAGTTACAATATGGACTATTGTAGATTATTTTCATTATGATCATATAGCTAGCCCATTTTCCATGATTAATGGGGGCTGACGTGGCTTCCCCTCAAATTATGGTGATAAAAGCAAGAACATCAACTTTGGAGTGCCATAGCTTTTACATGCGGAATCCAATTGAGTAAATTCTTGCAGCATTAGAAAGGAATTTACATGTAAAATAGGAATATAAAATGTGATATAAAAGAAACAACTCTTTATCCCCAAAAAAAATTGTTTGATGCCTCAAAATGCTCCTGAAATTTTTCATACACCAATTTTCTATACTGGGTCTCCTCGATAAAACTATATTGTGAGTTGATTCATATCCTTTTCCCACTCACAAAGAATTGAGATGGATGAAAAAAATTATAACGATCCAATCTGGATCACACCTCCCAATTTTGGGAGTCTTTTGGTCCCAAAAATATTTTACTATATGCGGTGAGGAAAATTTTCCTCCACCTTCTCTCGACTATACAATTTATCTTTTCCTAGAAGTTGTCCTTTCTACCCAACCTACCAAAATTCATGGTATCCATGTCTTGTAGTTCTTGACCTCTTCTGTAAAATTTTATCCTCTATCAAATATACCTACGCATATGGTGCCAAATCCTCTATAGAATGTAGGACATATTCCTCTTCTTGATCTATCATGGAAGTTTTGTAGAGATTTATATTCTCCGCATTCACTACTAACTAAATGCGCATGTATGGGGGTGAACTAAGTATATAGTCATTATCTCCCTCATTTTCCACTATATCAAACAATACATACCACAAGCCTTTTTTTTCTTATGAGGTCAATGTAACCTCTCCTTGATCAACCGTAGCCATACTCTATCTCCCACCTTGAAAGAATTTTATATTCTTTGTTTATCATGTTTGGCATTATATTGTTCTTGCGATTTTTCTAGTGTCTCTAGTACCTATATATGGATTTTCCTTATCTTCTAAAAAAAATTATTCTCCCTCAAGGCATCCCTTGTAAGATCCTCCCTCACTTCTCCTTGTTACTCGTGTGCAATATCCAAAGTTGAAGGTGAAAAATATCCAAAACAATTTTGAAATAAGGATTTATCAGTAGAAGTGTTAATTTATCTGATATAAGAGTGTCATATATATTCCATACTTTCATCCTATATCTTCAAATGCTTATGATTGTAGACCCTCATAAGATGCAACAAATTCTTGTTAATTATTTATATCTTCCCATCTATCTATGCATGGAATGTTGTAGCTTATTTAGCCTCAAAACAAAATTGATGCCTCAAAATGCTACTAAAAGGATTCGTACCCAAAATCGAAAAATTGTGTCCCACTGGTAAAATGGTTTTTTGGTTTATTCCTACACCTTTTCCACTCTAAAATCATCAAGATGGATGAAAAACAATATAGATTTCATCTCCCCATTTTAGGAGGCTTTTGGTTACCAAAATCTTCTACTATATGAGGTGAGGAAATTTTTCCTTCACCTTCTCTCAGTTGTACCATTAAGATTTCCTTGGGAGTTGTACTTTCAACTCAATCTACCAAAGGTCATGCTACCACTATCTCATAGTTCTAGACCTCTTCTACAAAATTGTATCCTCTGTCAATTCTATCTATTTATCTAGTGCGAAATCCTCTATAGAAGGTAGAACATGTTCCTCTTCTTTATATAGTATGGAAGGCTCATAGAGTTTTATATTCTCCACATTCACCAAAATGAGCATGTATGGGGTTAGACTTAGTCTATATTCATTATCGCCCTCATTATATATTATATCAAATGCACCGTACCACAAATCCTTGATTTTAATACTATAACATTGTAGACTCTCCTTGTTCAACAGTAACTATACTCTGTCTAATACCTTAATCTTTGGAATTTAATTAGAGAACCTAAAAATTAACAATTAACATCAATTCTAATGCCCTAAATTTAAAAATTAACTAGATAATTAATGAAACTTATGCTCAGATTCCATATTTAACCAGACAATGAATTTTAGCTAGTATTTCACAATTCATTTGTAAGTACTTACCTGAAACTCTCTTTTGAAGGCATTTTTGGTTTGATTTTGCTCCCACTCTTGCTATCGAACTAACTTTTTACTCCCATCCTATCAGGGATCAAGCTATCCAGTTCCTAGATCCAAAAGACTTTGTATTTGAGGTATTCTAGCCCCAATGCCCAAAACCCTAAGAACAATCACTCAAGTATTTATGTTTCTCTTCGTATTTTTACAGACTCTGTTAGTTCCAATCTTCGCAGCCTATCACCAGGGATCAAAATGGGCTCTTACTATGTCTAGTTTTCAGAGATGTTTTGAACATGATCTTTAGTGCAAATCATATCCTAAGTATTTCCATCAGAAGAAGCCCGAAAAAATATTTCCAACGGTATATCACACTCCCATAACCGATTTCTGGATCAGAAGATATGATCTAAATGAATGAGTGATTCTTGGTTATGCATGTTTTGAGGTCAGTTGCTGCACACAATGGTGAGTTTACTACAAGATCAATTTCTGAAATAATGGTAAGAAATTTTTGAATAGTGAAAGAGGTTTTTGTCCCTCACATACAAATAACAAAAGCCTCCTTCCGTTTATGCACAGGTGCTACTATGTGGGATATATACAGTGATATTTGGAGCTTACATTAAAACAAAACAAAATTTTCATTTATTTTACTATTTTAGTCATTATAGTGCGGTGTCATTTTACAACATATGGAACGTAATTTTGAAAACCCGAAGGAGGTTTCTGTTAACCATGAGCCATATAACAAAAACCTCTTTCATGTTATTCATAGGTGTGGCGAATTTGGATAGTGACTAGATATTTACTGCTCATTTTCACATATTTAAATTTTTAATGATTTTCTGTTTTAGAGATGATTTTGTGGCATAGATTTTGAGCAACTAGAAACTAATTTCCAAATTTTGAGAAAGGTTTTTATGAAAAATGACCTTATCTACGAAAACCTCTTTTGGTTTTGTAACAGGTACTATGTTTTAGGAGATACAAGTTCATCTTCAACACCTATTTTCATAAATTCGGTCCAAGTTTAATGTAACTGATTCTATTTTGGAGAAGATGGTTGAGCTCAATTCCCTTAATATAGGGATGAGCTAAATGTATACATTTTATGAATTTTATAGTGTAGAGGTTGGACTTTGGCAGCAGAGAGGCTGTCTTGGCTTTGTGTAAATTTTTTCCTGAATATCATTTTAATAAAGCAATCTTTCACCCTTTGGATCCTAGATTCATCACGGTGCTGATGTTTAGTATGTTTTTCCTATAATTCATTAACACATTATGTTTTTCTACCTTGTTACAAAATTATCTAAGTGATATGTTAGGAATTCATCCATAATAATGCTCCTTTCATGATGATTTTCTATTAGTTGTAATGGTTGTCTTAGCAGAATTCATCCTTGGCTAGATGCTCTATTGAGCAACCTCGTGATTCTCTTTCATCTAAAGTTGTTGTTACAGATTCATCATTTGTCTAATGCCTATAGGGTAGCGGTATTTCTCCCCTATACTTCTCACATTTAGAATATTCACTTGCCTAAACATGGCACTTAATTTGCCCCAAGTTTGTCGGCAGAAACTAACATTGATTCCATAGTCCAAATCATCCTTTCTCTCGTTGTTTCGACAAAAAAAAAACAAAAAAACAAAAGCCTTAGAGACACTATCCCTAACCTAAAATCCATATTTGATTCAGTCATCTTGATTGAAATTCACAAGGAGAGAGCCCTCTCCCGACCTAGTAGTGCTAGCTACCAAGTTAAGCTTGGTTTGTGGTTATCCTAGGATTGCCTTCCTTCAACTTGAGGTCAATCTAGGCTCTAACATAGTGACGACCATACTGGAGAAGAGGTGACAGATCTTCTCTAGGAAAGATCATTCAAGTTGCAGATCTAATTGCTGAATGGTGGACATCATTCAGACACATATGAAGGCTGAAATAATCTACCTAATGACTCCAATGTTCAAGATTCTGAGCTTCAACTTCACTGCCAAAGAATCCAGTTTTCAAAACGTTGATGGTAATCACCGATCATAGGGTATGTGGAAAATATGTTATCTAGTGAAATGTTATTGATTTTAAGGCACGAGATAGAAAAATTTCATATTGATTAGAGTTTTTAACATCATTGTTTCTTAGCTTGAAATCCAGCCGACTCACACCTGAGAATAAATATTGTTTTCTTGGCTTAGTGGTTGAAATATTGGAAAATGAAATTGAATTATTAGATGTTCAAATTAAATCACATGAATTCCAAGACCCTAAACAGTTCTTGGAAACTCTCCCTCCTCCCAAAGAAGAAAACATAAGGTTGCCCTTGGATGGTTGGATTGAAGGATGTTATGATTTACAGCGAGGATGTGACAATCTCTAGCCAAGAGCATATGTTAATGAGCTAGGGAAGCAAATAGAATCTGGTTTCTATGATATCATAGTAGCATATATGGAATATATTTTTACGTTGAAAGAAAAGTCAGGTTGCATTTTACAGAGCCAGAGGTAGTATGGATATATATTGCTAAATTTTCAGTTGTGTCCTGGTTCAAGCATTTCCAAGTGGCATATTTGTCACAGTTACTTGAATGGTTGATATGGAATTACAACATCACTTGATCCATTGATTTTGCAGAAACGTAGGGTAGGTTTGTGTAAATAAATAAGCTGCCAAAGGCAGCATTTCAGTTTCCAGTATTTGTTATGTACAGGTTGTAGTATGTGTATGTTTGGATTGGTATGAGTTGTTTGAGTTTGCAGTTGTTTAATCGTATTTCCCAATGGATGAGGCACTTGTTCTATGGTGTTCTTGACACCTCCAAGGAGCTTCCATCCCTAATAAGGCCGACATTAGTTCCAGTCTTTGGAGCCTATCACCAGGGATCAAAATGAGCTCTTACTATGTCTGGTTTTCAGAGATATTTTGCACATGATCTTCAGTGCAAATCATATCCTAAGTATTTTCATCATAAGAGGCTTGGAAAAATATTTCCAACAGTATATCACACTCATGTAATCAGTTTTTGGATCAGAAGATATGATCGAAATGAATGAGTCATTCTTGGTTATGCATATTTTGAGGTCAGTTGTTGTACACAACAACGAGTTTACTACAAGATTAGTTTCTAAAATAATGGTAAGGAATTTTATAAAAGCGAAATAAGTTTTTTTTCCTCACATAACAAATAACAAAAACCTCCTTCAGTTTATGCATAGGTTCTACTATGTTGGAGATATGTAGTGATATTTGGAGCCTACATTAAAAGAAAAAAAAACAAAATTTTCATTTATTTTACTGTTTTAGTAATTTTAGTGCGGTGCCATTTTACAATAGATGGAATGTAATTTTGAAAAACACAAGGAAAATTTTGTTAACCACAAGCCATATAACAAAAACCTCTTTTAGTTTATTCACAGCTATCGTGAATTTGGATATGTGACTAGATCTTTACAGCGCATTTTCACAGATTTAAATTTTTAATGATTTTCTGTTTTAGAGATTATTTGGTGGCATAGATTCCGCACAATTGGAAATGAATTTCCACAATTTGAGAGAGATTTTTCTCCAAAATGACCTTATCTACAAAATCCTCTTTCAGTTTTGTAATAGGTGCTATGTTTTAGAAGATACGAGTTCATCTTCAACACCTATTTTCAGAAATTTGGTCCAAGTTTAATGGAACTAATTCTATTTTGAAGAAGATGGTTGATCTCAATTCCCTTAATATAGGGATGAGATAAATGTATAAATTTTATGAATTTCATATTGTAGAGGATGGAATTTGGCAGCAGAGAGGTTGTCTTGGCTTTGTGTAAATTTTTCTTGAATATCATTTTAATAAAGGAGTCTTTTGCCCTTTGGATCTGGGATTCATCACGGTGCTGATGTTTAGTATGTTTTTCCTGTAATTCATTTACACATTATGTTTTTTTTCCTTGTTAAAGAATTATCTAAGTGATATGTTAGGAATTCAGCCATAGTGATGCTCCTTTCATGATGATTTTGTGGTTAGTTGTAATGGTTGTCTTAGAAGAATTCATCCTTGGCTAGATGCTCTGTTGAGAAACCTCATGATTCTCTTTCATCTAAATTTGTTGTTGCAGATTCATCCTTTGATGATTTCTGTAGGGAAATGGGATTTCTCCCCTATACTTCTTACATTTACAATCTTCACTTGCGTGAACATTGCACTTAATTTGCCCCAGGTTTGCCTACAGAAACTGACATCGATTCCATAGTCCAAATCATCCTTTCTCTTGTTGTTTCAACACAAAACAAAAATTAGTCAAAAACCCTAAAGCTACTATACTTAGCCTAAAATCCATATTTCATTCAGTCATCTTGACTAAAATTCACAAGGAGAGAGCCCTCTCCCGACTTGGTAGGGCTAGCTACCAGGTTAAGCTTGGTTTGTGGTTATCCTATGATTGCCTCCCTTTCGCCTGAGGTCGATCCTGGCTCTAACATAGTGGCGACCATACTGGAGAAGAGGTGACAGATCTTCTCTGAGAAATATCATTCAAGTTGCAAATCTAATTGGTGAATGGTGGATAGCAGTCAAACACATATGAAGGATGAAATCATCTACCTGATGACTCCAATGTTCAAGATCTTGAGCTTCGACTTCACTGCCAAGGAATCCAGTTATCAGAATGTTGATGGTAACCACCGATGACAGGGTATGTGGAAAATCAATTATCTAGTGAAATTTTATTTATTTTAAGGGATGATATAACAAAATTTCAAATTGATCAGAGTTTTTAACATCATTCTTTCTTAGATTGAAATCCAACCGACTCACACCTGAGAATAAATATTGTTTTCTCGGCTTAGTGGTTGAAAGATTGGAAAATGAAATTGAATTATTATATGTTCAAATTAAATCATATGAATTCCAAGACCCTAAAAAGTTCTTGGAAACTCTCCCTCCTCCCAAAGAAAAAAAGATAAGGTTGCCCTTGGATGGTTGGATTGAAGGATGTTATGATTTACAGCGAGGATGTGACAATCTCCAGCCAAGCGCATATGTTAATGAGCTAGGGAAGCAGATAGAATCTAGTTTCTATGATCCCATAGCAACATGTATGGAATATATTTTTACGTTGAAAGAAAAGCCAGGTTTCCTTTTATAGAGCTAGAGGTACTATGGGTATATGTTGCTGGTAGAATTTCCAGTTGTGTCCTGGTTCAAGCATTTCCAAGCAGCATATTTGTCACAGTTACTTGAATGTTTGATATGGAATTACAACATCACTTGATCCATTGATTTTGCAACAAATTAGGGTAAGTTTGTGTAAATAAATAAGCAGCCAAAGGCAGCATTTCAGTTTCCAGTATTTGTTATGTACAGGTTGCAGTATGTGTATGTTTGGATTGGTATGAGTTGTTTTGAGTTTGAAGTTGTTTGATTGTAATGCCTAATGGATGAGGCACTTTTTCTATAGTGTTCTTGACACCTCCAAGGTGTTTCCATCCCCAATAAGGTCGATGTTAGTTCCAGTCGTCATAGCCTGTCACCAGGGATCAAAATGGGCTCTTACTATGTTTGGTTTTCAGAGATGTTTTGCACATGATCTTCACTGCAAATCATATCCTAAGTATTTCCATCAGAAGAAGCTCCGAAAAATGTTTCTGATAGTATATCACACTCTCATAATTGGTTTCTGGATTAGAAGATATGATCGAAATGAATGAGTGATTCTTGGTTATGCATGTTCTGAGGTTACTCGCTACACACAACGATGAGTTTACTACAAGATCAGTTTTTGAAATAATGGTAAGGAATTTTTTAAAATTGAAAGAGGTTTTTGTCCCTCACATATCAAATAACAAAAGAATCCTTCAGTTTATGCACAGGTGCTACTATGTGGGAGATATGCAGTGATACTTGGAGCCTACATTAAAACAAAACAAAATTTTATTTTATTTTATTGTTTTAGTCATTTTAGTGCGGTGCCATTTTACAACAGATGGAATGTAATTTTGAAAAACCCAAGGACATTTTTGTTAAACACTAGGCATATAGTGAAAACCTCTTTCATTTTATTAACAAGTGTCATGAATTTGGATATGTGACTAGATCTTTATAGCTCATTTTCACATATTTAAATTTCTAATGATTTTTTGTTTAAGAGATAATTTTGTGGAACAGATTCCGAGCAACTGGAAATGAATTTCCAAATTTTGAGAGAGGTGTTTCTTGAAAACAACCTTATCTACAAAAAACGCTTTCATTTTTGTAATAGGTACTACGTTTTAGGAGATACGAGTTCATCGTCAACACCTATTTTCAGAAATTTGGTCCATGTTTAATGTAACTGATTCTATTTTGAAGAAGATGGTTGAGCTCAATTCCCTTAATACAGGTATGAGCTAAATGTATAAATTTTATGAATTTCATAGTGTAGAGGTTGGAATTTGGCAGCAGAGAGATTGTCTTGGCTTTGTGTAAAATTTTTCCTGAATATCATTTTAATAAAGCAGCCTTTCGCCCTTTGGATCTAGGATTCATCACGGTGCTGATGTTTAGTATGTTTTTCCTGTAATTCATTTACACATTATGTTTTTCTACCTTGTTACAACATTTTCTAAGTGATATGTTATGAATTCATCCATAATGATGCTCCTTTCATGATGATTTTGTTGTTAGTTGTAACGGTTGTCTTATCAGAATTCATCCTTGGCTAGATGCTCTGTTGAGCAACCTCATGATTCTCTTTCATCTAAAGTTGTTGTTGGAGATTCATCCTTTTTCTGATGCCTGCATGGCAGCGAACTTTCTCCCCTATACTTCTCACATTTACAATCTTCACTTGCCTGAACATGGCACTTAATTTGCCCCAAGTTTGCCGACAGAAACTGACATCAATTCCATAGTCCAAATCATCCTTTTTCTTGTTATTTCGACACAAAAAAAAATCAATCAAAATCCCTAGAGCTACTATACCTAGCCTAAAATCCATATTTGATTCAGTCATCTTGACTGAAATTCACAAGGATAGAGCCCTCTCCCGACCTGGTAGGGCTAACTACTAGGTTAAGCTTGGTTTGTGGTTATCCTAGGATTGCCTCCCTTCAGCTTGAGGTCAATCTAGGCTTTAATAGACTCCGCTCTTTCCATAATTAGAAATAAAACCCTCCTTTCATGCTCCTTCATTTTTTTCTTTTTGACTCCCCTTCTAAATTCCTCCTCTTCTCCTTATATCACCAAGGTTCCTTCACTGCCTCAATATCTCCACCGCCTTCAATTAAATATTTTCGGGAATTTGCAGAGGCATTCATTGCATTCTCTTGACTCTGATAGTTAATGAATACCTTATGAGTTATATTTATTTATTTGTATTACACCACTTGGAATATTGTTTCATGTTTGTTTGTATTAGCTTACTTTTATAATATTCTAGTTTTAGTTTAAATCATAATTAATATATATATATATATCCTTCTTTCTTATATGTGTTATACTCCCATTCATTTGTATAATATATATAATTCCTTTGTATTTTGAACAATACATTGCATTTATTTTTGTATTTTATATAATAGAATTATATATATATATTATTATTGTGGTACACAAGTGCCCCCACTTGATATATTTACTATATTTAAGTGAGTTAGGTATTTACTTCATTAATCATTTCATTACACTAAACTTAGACATTTTTCAATATTATCCAGTATGCATAATAGTGCAGTGCATGTGATACATACAAATATAGCTATCATATGCATGCCTCATATGTATGCTAATATTCTTGTGCTTCCTATATTAGAGATGGGTCATTACACTATGTCTCCCACCTTGAAATAATTCTTTGTTAGTTGTTGATCATGCTTGGAATTATATTTTTCCTATGACTTTTGTAGTGTCTCCTGTGCCCATATATGGATCTGCATGATCTTGTCAACAATTTTTTTATCCCTAAAGACATCCCCTTTAAGATCCTCCCCCACTCCTCCTTGCTACCCATATGCAATATCCAAAGGTGAAGGTGGAAAATTTCAAAAAAAAGTTTCAAATGAGGACTTACTAGTACAAATGTGGAATGTTATAATATAAGAGTGTCTTATATATATCATATTTCGATCATAGGTCTTTAGTTGCTTCTAATTATAGACCCCCAAAAGATGCAAAAAATTCCTATTGACTACATATGTCTTTCCATTGTTCTATGCATGGAATGTTATAAACATTTTTAACTGTGTGTCCATCTTCTCCCAAAACGTAGTCCAAAATGCACTGAAAATCATGTGTCCTTGTCTCAAATGATGCTCCTTGGTATCACAAAGTTCACACAGACCTCTCCAAACAACAAGTTTGTTGCTTCTTTCCTATTGATGGTATTTTACAGGACATCATAACACAAACCTTGTTGAATCTCTCAACTATTATGAACGGGTACTCATTTCTCTTCTTTGTTGTTGGTAAACCTCCCACAAAGTTAATGGAAATTCTCTCCCAAGGACGAGTGGGTACAGGTAAGGGATGATATAGACCATGTTTCCTATTATTAAGCTTGCTGATACAAAAAAGCATGGATTCTCTTATGAACCTATCTACATGTCCTTTCATATTTGGGAAATACACATACCTCTCCAAGTTGGCCACTATCTTCCATACATTCAAAAATACAACTTAAACAATAAAAAGTTACACATTATTTTTGGCACTCTAAAATAAGTTTGCACCCGAAGAAATTTGATCCCTCTTGGTTCATGTTAGATCTGTGTTTAAGATGGATCTTTTACTCATGTTAGCTCTTCATTCCCTGATGATGGATGGAGTAACCATTCCAAATGTTGGATAGATCCAAAATCCATTACATAGTTCTCTTACAAAAATATACAACAACTTCATGGTATTCACCCATGGTATGAGAACTCAAGGTATTGACCCATGATATTCATGTGGAATCTAGCCTATTTAAAGGGTGAAATTAAACCAACCAATATCCATCTTAACTTAGGATCTACCAAGCACTCTAAAAAGGGTTTTCATCTCAGGAAATTTGATCCCTCTCCATGCTTGGTAGATCCAGAGTTAAGATGGATCTAAGCTAATTAAATTTCAACTAAAAAAAGGGTTGTAATTCATTGAATGATTTAAATAACATGATTGGTTAATGATTGGCTAAAAAATCCTAAATAATTTCCTATTCATTGACACAAATTTCTATTAAACGTGTTGTGCAATATGATTATAATATGAATTATGACACATTTTTTCTCTTAGTTGGACAAGAAATATGCATTTCAAATATATCTCAAAATTATTTAGATTTTGATGAACATGACATACTATTTTCTCAAACTAGATGATTCTTTTAGTAAATTTTATTTGAAGCGGAGCAGTGACAAGTATTGTTTCTACAACTGGGTATGGTAAATTCCTTGATAGTCATTATTTATATGATGAGAGTTCCTATTGTTTAGTGATATCTGACCATTTTAAAAGACTAGCATACATCAATCTTAATCATAGATACCATCTAATAAACTTTTAAAGTGTTTAAAATGATTTGTGTTAATTTAAATGTTATTAAAATTCAAATAAATAATATAAATATGTGTAAATTTGATTTATATGGGATAATTGGAAGGATTGATGGTAAGGAATGATTGTGATTATTTTTATTTAGTTACAACCAATGATGTATTTTATTATAATAAGTTTTATTCTTCCAATTAAATAATTGTATTAATATGGGATAAAAATAATTAAGTGAAGATATAATTTTGAATTTAATATATATTAAAAATAGTTAGACGCTTAAAAAAATAAAATAGATTCATTCAGTTATTATATAATTATTTTAAAAAATAAAAATCACTTATTTATATTACTTATGTATTTATGCCACTAGACAAGCTCTAGGGTCTTCATATCAAAACCTTCTCTTGAATCCTTTTTGTGCCTTTCTAATTAAAGGCCAAGAAATATCTCACATATTTGAACCCTAAAATATCATGGATATTCCACTAGACATTTCATCATAATATATCTAATAAATTATACTTCAAAATTCAAAATCTACACTATGAGGGTTTGTTTCTCTTTAGATATCTAGAACTCTAAATTATTGTTTATTGTGTATGCATGAAAATTATAATTACATAAAAAATAGAGAACAAAAAATTAAAAATTCAAAAAACATGATTGACACAAGATATATCCTAGGAAACCCTTTAAGGAGAAAATTCAACTCGAAGGTCAGCTTGCTCTACTCTCTTTCTCTAAATTGAAAATGGTTGCAAATACAAAGAAGTAAGGCATCCGACCCATGGAATAATAGAGTGTAAAATTTCTCTCTATGTGCTCTCTCGTTGTCCCTCTTAGCTATGCTACTCATCTATGCAATAAGATACACTCAAAAATAATAGAACCTCTTTTCCTATTGGTGGCCTAGTTATAACACAGTCGAATAACCTACTAGTGGTTAGGTTTGACTCCTTCAACTCTTAACTAGAGTTACAATATGGATTCTTCAAGAGTATTCTTCATCATGATCATGTGTCTAACCCCTTTTCCACGAGTAATAGGGGTCGATGTGTCATTCTCTCAAATTAGGGTGGTAAAAACAAGAAGGTTAACTTCAAAGTGGCATAACTTTTACATATGGTCTCTAGTTGAGGTGATTCTTGCACCTTTGGAAAGTTTGTTGTGTGTGTAATAGGAATGAAATTTGTGACACAAAAGAAACAAAATTTTATCCCAAAATAAATTTGATGCCTCAAAATGCTCCTGAAATGTTTCATACCCCAAATTGACAAACTAGGTCCCATCGATAACATAGTCCTGTGAGTTTATTCCTGCACTTTTTCCACTCTAAAATCATCGACATGGATGAAAAACAATATAATGGTCCAATATATATTTAAACTCGCCATTTTGGGAGGCTTTTGGTCCCCAAAATATTCTACTATATGAGGTGAGTAAATGTTTCCTTAACCTTCACTCGAGTGTACCATTTAGCTTTCTGCAGAAGTTGTTCTTTCAACTCAATCTCCCAAAGGTCATGCTATCTCTATCTCATAGTTCTATAACACTTCTACAAAATTATATCCACTGCAAACTCTATCTATGTATTTAGTTCCAAATACTTTACAAAAGGTAGGACATGTTCCTCTTCTTGATCTAGTGTGGGGTTAGACTTAGTCTATAGTCATTATCTCCTACATTTTCTATTATCTCAAAGGGACCATACAATAGATCCTTGATTTTTCTTACAAGAACATCGTAGACTCTCCTTATTCAACTGTAACCATACTCCATCTAATACCCTAATATTTGGAAATTAACCATGGAACCTAAAACTTAACAATTATAACCAATTCTAAAATCCTAAATTTGAAAATTAACTAGATAATTAATGAGCTTTATGCTCAAATTTCATATTTAATGAGATAGTGAATTTTAGCCAGAATTTAACAATCCATTTGAAAGTACTTACTTGAAACTCTTGTTTGAAGGTGTTTCTAGTCTTATGTCACACCAACTCTAGGTTACCAAACTAGAAGTTTCCTCCCATCCTATCTAGGATCAACCTATCAAGTTCCCAAATACATAAAACTTTGTATTTGAGGTCTTATGTCTCCCATGCCCAAAACCACAAGAACAATTTATCAAGCCTCTATGTTTCTCTTTGTATTTTTATAGTCTCCTCTGTTCCCGCAATTAGAAATCAAATCATCTTTTCATTCTCCATTTTTGTTTTTGTTCCCATTCTAAATTCCTCTTCTTCTCCTTATATTGCCAAGGATCCTTCACCATGCCAATCTCTCCACTACCTTCAATTATATATCTTTTGGAATTTCTAGAGGTAGTCACCACCTTCTCTTGACATCGAGACTTAATGAATACCTTATTAGTTATATTTAATTATTTGTATTACACCACCTGCATTATGGTTTCCCATTTGCTTGGATTACCTTACTTTTGTAGTATTGTCGTTTTAGTTTGAATCATAATTAATTTATATAATACCTTTCTTTTTTATAATATATGTTATATTCTTATTCATTTTGTATAATACAAATATGATAGTTTCCTCTCTCTCTCTCTCTCTCTCTCTCTCTCTCTCTCTCTCTCTCTCTCTATATATATATATATATATATATGTATGTATGTATGTATGTATGTATGTATGTATGTATGTATGTATGTATGTATGTATTTTGTACAATACATTGCATTTACTTTTTATTTTATATAATAGAATCATATATGTTATGATGGTGGTGCACATATTAAGTACCCCCACTTGAGATATTCACTAGATTCTAGTGAGTTAGGTATTTACATCATTACTCAATTCATTACTCTAAAATTAAACATTTTTCAATATTAGGCAGTATGTATACTAGTGCAGTGTATGTGATACATACAAATGTAGCTCTCATATGCATGATAATATTCTTTTGCTCCCTATATTAGAGATGGGTCATTACACTTTGTCTCCCACCTTGTTTGGTTTTTTATTTGTTGATCATGCTTGGCATTATATTTTTCCAATGAATTTTGTAGTGTCTCTTGTGCCCGTATATGTATTTGTGTGATCCTATCAACAATTTTTTTTATCCCAAAAGGAATCCCTTGTAAAATCCTCCATCACTCCTCCTTGCTACCCATATGTAATATCCAAAGGTGAAGGTGGAAATTTTCCAAAACAAGTTTGAAATGAGGATTTACTAGTAGAAATGAGGAACATTGTCATATAAGAGTGTTTTCTATATATCATATTTCCATCATAGGTCTTCCGATGCTTCTAATTGTAGACCCCCAAAAGATGCAAAAAATATATTATTGAATACATGTCTTTCCATTTGTGTGTGCATGGAATGTTATAAACTTGTTTAATTTTATGTCCACCATCCACAATGCACTGAAAATCATGTGTCCTTATCTGAAATGATTCTCCTTGGTATCGAAAGTGCACATACACCTATTCAAAAAACAAGGTTGTTGCTTATTTCCTATTGATGCAAGGGCTTCACCGGGGGAGAAATACCATACCACATGCATTCATATTTGGGGATATAAATTGAGGAAAAATTGACATAATATTTTGGGGAGTATATAGGGGATAAAGGGTTTTTATATTGGCGGGTATAAAAAAATGGAGCTCAAAGTTAATGAAAAAGTTTAAAGGGGTGTAAAAATGTTAATGCAAAAATGGATACCAGCAATATCTAGTGAAAGTAGGGGTTTTCTAAATTGAGGAGTATTTGATTCGTATTGGTAGGGGGTTAAATAATGTGATTTCTAGAGGTATTTCCAATATGTACTCAAATTAAGGGTATTGATTAATATGCCACGAATGCACGTGATATGTCAGAGGTTCATTGAGTGAATCCCCCATCCTTGTTGATGGAATTTTACAGGGCATCATAATAGAGACCTCGTTAAACCTCTCAACTACTACAAATGGGTAGTCATGTCCCTTCTTTTTTGTTGGTAAACCTCCAATAAATTCCATGGAAATTCTTTCCCAAGGATGAGTGGGTATAGATAAGGGATGATATAGACCATGTTTCCTTAACCTATCTATATTTCCTTACATCTTGGGCCAATACACATACCTCTCCTAGTTAGCCATTATCTTCCCTACATCAAAGTGCCCTACAACCTTGGAGGTGTGCGCCACTCTAATCAGTTGCAACAACTCACTTTTAGGAGCACATAACTTATCAACCCTATAAAGAAACTCGTCCTAGATATGGTAGTCAAATGTGTCATCACCATCATGCACATCACTCTAAACATAGTTACTGATTAAATGGGAAAATTACCTAGTACCTGTTTTTTTGAGGTTGCAAAAAATCACCCAATTTTGAAAATTGGTGATTCAGAATACACCTTTTTTTCTTTAAGCATACTTTTGGCCCTTTAAATTTTCTTATGTATCAAGTATGAACATTTTTTTAAAAACTTTAGTGATTTTCATCTTGATTTTGAAAAGTGTTGATGCAGCAGCATCACATTTTTTTAAAGAGTTTACTTTTTACACTTAAATTATTTTTATGTATCAGATATGAACATTTTTTTTTAAATGTTAGTATTTTTCATCTTTATTCCGAAAAGTGTTCATGCAGCATCAACCCTTTTTGTATAGAGGACTAATTTTTTACACTTTAAATTTTCTAATGTATTAAGTGTGGATATTTTTTTAAATGTTTGTGATTTTCATGTTGGTAATAAACATTAAAATATATATATATATATATATATATATATATATTATATAATATATATATGACAAAAAAAACCTCAAATAATAAAAATATAAAAAATAATTAAATTATACAACAAAAATAATTGTAAAAAAAAAAAAAAAAAAAAAAAAAAAAAAAAAAAAAAAAAAAAAAAAATTGAAAATATAAAAAAAAAAAAAAAAAAAAAAAAAAAAAAGAAATATTCAAAAACACATATATTTAAATAAAAAATATAAAAATTACCCAAAAAAAACATATCTGTAATGATTTTTTTAGGCTATATAAAAAACAACTAAAAATTATATATATATTATATATATATATATATATATATATATAATATATATATATATATATATATATAGAAAGTGAAAAAATAAATAAATATTTTAAATTAATAAAAAAAAAATTAAAATTAAGAAAATAAGAAAAAGGAAAGAAAGTCATAAATTAAAAAATTAAAATAAATTATAAAAAAAAAGGAGTTGTCTTTAGTGCGACTTTTTGGAAGCTTTTCCGGTGAGTTTTTCTACTCTAATTTCTCTAAATTCCAGTAAAAATTTATTGAAATCACAAGCTTGGGTAATCCTACACAGTTAAAGTTCCCTATGGGTTTTTCAGGGTGTTGAATCCATATATACAGTCAAAAAACCATTTAAAATAACACAAATTAAGATTTCACCTCAACTTTGTCTGCCAAATTCCGGCATCCGAAAATACAAAAAGCCGCACTAAAGGAAGCTCCTAAATTAACAAAAAAATTAAAATCCAAAAATTAGAATTACAAAAAAAAACAATTAAAATATTTAAATTAAAAAGAAAATCAAATCAAAACCAAACAATTAAAAAAACAATTAAAAATTAAACAAAAAGTTAAAAAATAAAAAAATATTGCCACCCCTAGGTAAGGTTGGTTGCGAGTGCAGGCAATGAGGCCACTGCACGCAATTGCCTCCCCGCTCGCGCCCGCAGCCAACCCCGCTTGAGGGTTGGTAGGCTGATACACGCAGCCGCCTCCACTGCTGCGGCCAAACCTGCCCAAGGGTGGCGAGTTATTTTTATTTTTTATTTTTTAATTAATTTTTGTTTAAACCTTTTTTTTTAATTTTTTAATTGTTTTATTTATTTTATTGTTTTATTTTTAATTTCCATTTTAATTTTTTTTTATTTTTTTGTTTTGATTTTTTAAAAATATATTTTTTATTTTTTACTTTCTAATTTTTTGAATTAATTTTTTTAACCTTTTTTATTTTTATCAAGTAAGAGTAGGACCTTCCATTAATCTAGCCAATATTACATAATTTACATGTAGCCACACCCGCTCTGTGAGAGTTCAACAAATAGCAAGGCAGGTATAAACTAAACCATGCACCCAAAACCATAAGAAACTTGAACAAGCAAACCGGTGTGTTATCCGGGAATAGTGTCCACTCGGATGTTGCTATTCCCACTAAGATGGGTGGCTATCTTAGAAACAAACAATCAAAGTCTATTGTTGTTTCCTTTTATGAAAATAGATGAGAGGAGGACCAAGAAGACCAACCTGAGTCTTGTGCTTGATTTCCTCTCTTTATTGATAGAGCTTCGCTGCTTCTTCTTTGTCTGCCCAGCTTCAAAAGAACTTGTAGAATCACAACAACATACTACTATCGAAGAAACAAGGATCTAAATTCATAAATAATACAGGATCAGATGTGTATTAACCATATAAATGC